>UZAN01040551.1:56809-75837 GCA_900618425.1 Echinostoma caproni
CCCAGCCGGGGAGCCGAGAAACCCCAACGGAAGCCAGATCCGAGCACAATCTCTTTAACCCTCTGCGCCACGTCATAGCCTTCCCACCTCATTGCTTCTTCTTGTCGAGGCAGCTAGTGGTTAGAAAAAAATGAAGGGCGGTCAAGTCAAGACCTGGCATGAGGATATGAAAACCCTGACCAGGAGATTGGCTCACATAGGTCCCGTTAAGCCCCCTGGCTGGGGACCCAGAGATCATGGTCACCGATGGCTGATTGTCGCAAACAGTGGTGCTCATGCATCTACCCATTATTCTTGTAACTTCAGTCTATGAAAATGTGCTATCTTCCACCTAAGTCTGCTCTCGCCATTCTAATCGTCAATCTGCTGTTTTATGCAAATGGGAAACCAACAGACAGCAACCAAAACCGGCGCACGGAAGTGCATGGTTAATGGTTGTAAGAATTAAACCGAAAGGGACAAATGGTCATGTTCTCTTTGTTTGCTTCAGTTTTATCAAAGGTTCCAGAGGACTGCATCTTCCATGACGCAGTCTGTTTTATTTGCTTTTTAGATGTTGTCCATTCCGAGATATTCAAAACACGTGCCGATAATTTTTAACGACTTTCTACTCATTTATTTTTCCCCTTTCGCAGTCCTTAGTCCTTCCAATGGAAGAAGAATAGCTGGGGGTTATACTTTTTTCGGGTATACTTTGGACGTAATTCTGCATATAAATAGAGTTGAGTGATCGAAATGTTCACCCAACTGTTATATTTTCATTGCGAAGGTGAGAATATTATCCTCATTTTTCGCTTTATGAATGAATCGGTGAACACAAACCATTATGATAAATTTGCAAAAGCCATATTATATTAACTAAGATGGTTGGTTCTATTTGAGAACCAACTAGGATGTAGATAGTTTTGTTTGCGATTGCAAACCGGTGAATCCTATGCGAAATTACATATGCTACATGGTAATAAAACAGACGTTTATATATTCATAAATACCCATACATGTAAACATAGTACAAAAGAATGTAAAATTGACGGAAATCAGATCCTATAAAAACGTAATCCTTTAGGTTTGCTCATTTTAACCGTGTTTTAGCACTCTGGCCCGAAACTGCTAGCGTGAAAATATACTTAATAGAAACTGGCTTATTTGTTATAAAGACGTAACAAGCTTACAAAATAGAAAGCACCAAAATTAAAAGAAGAAATAACATCATTTCATCGCCCCTCATAAATAAATTTCTCCAACCTGCAGAATAATTTTAATCGCTTTTCTGTACTCTTCAGTTCTTATGTTGTGTTACGTTTTGATTTTTCGAAAGTGTTATTTTCAACGATCAATTCCTCCTCGGCGTGTGAGATGCCAAGCAAGAAACAAGAGGAACACAGTGATCTCGGAATGTAAGAATTCACCTCCAATAAGTCAATTGATTTCAATTGGAAAACCCTACTAAGGATTTTATCTGTCTACGGAATATTATAAATACTTTCAAAATAAACAGCTTTACTGGGTTAAGTTAAAGTCTCCATGTAGATGGCAATTCAGATAATTTGATCTGTACTTCAAAATGTTGTTTGAAATATAAACTGGAAGAAATAATGGGTTCCATAAGGCCAAAAATCTTTAGTTAAACTTTGAAAGCTCACAAATTTCTCAAATACTAGACTATACTGAACTAATACTGAAGAGAAAATTGTAGAATCAACGTCATTGAAAACGAAAAACCTGAAATGAAGCCCTCTGGTTGTAAACGTTACTTTGTTTTTAATGAAAAAGGAATTATGTTATAGACTGACGCTTAGTTACTGCTACTAAAAGGTGCAGCTAGCATGTTTTAGTGAAAAAGACTGAGGCACAATATTCGGGAAACATGGATCAGACGTTTAAGATCAGAAACAATTGTGTAAAAAGTCTTGTTTCTTTCCGTAGTTTCCCATAGTGTCTTCACAATAAACTGTCGAATAAAAAACTCACCTCCGCCAAGGGCAATGGACTTTTTGATACCAACCTTTTGGGCTGTACCCAACTCAGAGGAATAACGATTTGTTTCCTTTTTCTCCCCTCCGAATGCCACAACTGTGCGGATCGCACTCAGAACTTCGCCCGATATTGCGCCTGCCCGAGCGTAGGCTTTCAGCTCGCTGATGGTGAAATGTTTCATGAGAAATCCAAAAAGAGCGAATACAATAACCACAACGGGAATCATGGCACACGCCACCAGTGTCAACTTCCACCCCACGCAAAATGCGATAATGATTCCGGAAAAGAAGCCACTCATATTCAAAATAAATTCTCCGAATTTCGTTCCGATTCCATCTTCGATGTTGTCAATGTTTTGAGTTAGTTTACTCATCAGAGCACCGGTCGACTGAGCATCAAACCACGGAACGTCTTGACGCAATATCGCCTGAAACAAAATAAATACAAGTATTCATATGATGAAGAGAACCTATCAATAAAAGGCATTGAATAAGTACTTCACACATGCAAACACAAGTTCTGGATTTTTCAAATAGGTGATATGTAGGTCAATAGCAATAAATAGGCTCCTCAAAATATGATCTGCATCTACCGCAACACTACTCAAAGGAGAGTTGGATTATTTAACAAATAGCCGTTTATGAGAATCCTTAATTTTAAAAAAGTAAACCAATTATTTTAACTTCCTTCTTTTGGTATGTAGTTGCAGTTTTCATACAGATGCAGCTACAAATAAATTACCTTCAACCACAATCATGCAGCCCGTCCGATGTTAGATTACACTGAAAAGTTACGTTATTCACAAGTTATTTAACAAGTTGTACGCCAACAAGGGGTAAACCCAGCTTAAAGTACAACGTTCAATTCAGTTTAGTTTTTACAACTATTAACCATGCACTTCCCTTCGCCGGTTTTGGTTGCTGTCTTTTTGCCGCCCTTTGGAATGAAAAAGAATGAAGACTTCCATGTTGAGATCAGAGTCAAAGGAAAGACAGAGAATTCATATAGACTGAGGTTGGGAGAATAATGAGTAGATGCATGAGCGCCACTGTTTGTGACACCCAGCCATATCGCTCGGTGTCTCTAACCACCTTTGAAAATGATCTCGGGGTCCGCAGTCAGGGAGCCTAACGAAACCTATGTGATCCAGTTTCCTGGTTGTGTTCATATCAAAATAAACTCCCATGAGAAAAATGACTCGCAAAATTGGATAATTTGATCAGAATAAATAGGCTGAAACAATTTCTACCAACTCAAGCTTATGTTTGCTCAAGTATCCAATGGAACCTGGCCCTACATTTCTTTCGGTATAAACTGTGAATTGGATGGAAATACTTGCTGTGTTTTCGTTTAGAAGTAATCCAATTTTCTGAACCTCAACAATTAATGTTCATGCAAAGTGTGGTAAAATCATATCACTCAATCCGTATGACTCACCTATACTCTGACTTGAAAACAGGCGGAGATAATTGAACTATTTTGAGTAAAATTTCTCTCCTTAAGTAAAAATCATTTTTCTATTGATTTTAATTGTTGATACAAACTTGTTAGTTGTTATTTATTGTATGAGACCAATGGTGGATTCGATTTGCTTATATGATGAATTCGTTGTGTAACTGAGGTGTGTGCTGAAAAGCTGGGAAGCACTGGACATCTGTGACGACCTAATTGGGCCTCATCAGCAGTGCAAACTCATCAACCCAACTAAGGATCTTACCAGGGATCTGATAGGCAGAAACGGCCTGATCAACAGCCCGGTGGCCGAGTGAATAGTATGCTTGCATTCTACCTGTGAGGTCCTGGGTTCGATCCCCAGTTGGGTCAATGAATTCGCACTGCTAATGATAACCCACCAGGTCACAACAGCTATCCAGTGCCTCCTAGCTCTTCTGTTTACCTTTACACGACGCATTCTTTGAATAAACCATATTTTATTGTCAGAAAAGATTCGACTTGTCAAAAATTATTTACGAAAGCTTTCTATCAAATCATTATTTACCTTCTCGCAAATAAGAGAGTGTATTAAGTAATTTGAGCTGTGAAAGCATTATTGGAACTCGACCTCACTGAATTCTGTAATTCGAGCTTTGAGGAATATATATATATATATATTGCGAAAACCAATCGCTTGTTCAAAGGTATGTATGGAATATTTGATATGACAAAACACCCGTAAGTCACAACTCGGGGATACCAATTTCAGTGTATGAACAAGACTGCAAGTACACAAATGTCACAGAGAAGTGGTTCACAAACAGTTCATTTCATTAGAATGCATATTTGTTGGAGCCAACGCGTACAATTCCATATAAAGCTCAACTATGAGTTAAAATAAAGCACAGAAAAAATTATACACAGGCGGTTGTCGGAAACCATGCAGCGATTCTTAGAAAACATAGTGCGAGTGTATGAACANTATGAACATTTTTTAGAATACAGTTATTTGGCTTATTCTCTAAGAGTATCTTACCAAAACTGCAAGCCATTTGACAAGCCCATATCGTTTAACTATTTTACATAAAATGTGAGAAAATGAGGTTTAAAAGCATTAGATAAATTCACAGTAATAGGAGATTGGATTCATAGCGAATGATTGTCTGTATCTGAAAGTTAGTTGTGAATTCGTGACAGAAGTGTGATATGCCGCCGACAACTGTGAAACATTTCGACTCAGTAAAAGTAAGCTTTATGATCTCTGTTCAACAACCATTATGCCGGATGCTTTCAGTTTTACGCAAGTCCCAGGGGGTTTTAGAATGCAGTGTATTGAGTATGTACCTTTTTCGGTCCTTATAATAATATTTTTGGATTTATTTCGTTGAGGAAGATCCTGAAAGGTGGCATGGGCCCGGAGCTGCAACAGTACTTCTCTTTACGGACAAAGCACCGCACGCGGGGGCACTCTCTCACGTTGTGGAAACTTCAGTCAGTTGATCTTCCGATAGTCTACCGAGTCTCGCGTAGGTCAACAGCACTCTGGAATTCCCTTCTAGCGATTGTGGTGGAAGAGGAGACAGACGCTGCTTTCAAACGGCGTCTGGATGAGCACCTGAGGGGGCTATGGAGGAACGAACACTTGCGATCGGACCTTCGACCCAGTGGTGATAGGGCTTACACGGGCACCCTGCCCTCTGCCTGAAGACTGAAATTACGCTTTGACTCAACAGATATTTTTTGTTTTATCATGTATAAAACACCTGGTCCATCAAAGTACGGTCACTTGCTCGGTGGTTTATGTCATGTGATTTTAAATAGGTACTTTATAACAATAAGTTGATAAGGAAAGATGACTTGGACGGTCTTCGAGCTACTTTGCTGTAATGGTTGCAATAAGATTAATGAACTTCTATCAGCTTTTGTCAGTGTGAGTTATGTTATTAATGCGTCCCAAGCACCATCCAGAACGTAATGGCTGCCATTCCGGATTTTAATTAAAGGTACCACAAATGGTGATATTTGCAGAATGTGTAATTGCTGTTACTCTAATCCTAGGTTTAGCCACAATCAGGTAAGTAAAGCAAATTCAAGGCTTAAGGCGGTAAAACAGCCCAGCTATCCAAACAGGAAAGTTTTGATAGTCCGCAGTGCATGTTCGTTAACTTGTTACGGATGACAGAGTTGCTTTGAGCGAAAACAAGGTCGCAACGCGGAGTGGTCAATTCCACCTTAACAGAAAACGTGATGATATCAATCGGAGTTTGGCTCCAAGACCTCTCTCTGCTCGGTCAAATCCACCTCCATACAAGCGCACCAAATCCAAGTAGACTGCTAAAAAGGCTATAAAAGAATGATTGTTACGCAATGGTACATATATGGAGAATCTAAGATGAGTAAATCATCAAACTGGTTGGGTTCCCACTCTTCAACTCAGTGGGAATTTACTAATGTGCCAAAAATGGGATTATTCGTAAGTCCTAGTGCCGTGAGATACTACTCACTTGTGAGTAGTTAACAAAAAGATGCTATCGGAGGTTTACTTCAATGGCCCAAAAATGACCAAAACCTGTTGGAGCAAATTGTTGCTGTTTGTTATGGTGAACACAAGAATGCGCATCTAATAGTGAACCGTCCCATCAACTATCCTGTGTGCTTGTAGGAATTCTGCAAACTCATTCCAAATGAAATATTTTGTTGTTTGAATGACAACAAACAACCGTCCTCGACAAGGCACCGCCTTCTAAATTAAAACACTGGTAATTGGCTGTAGGTTTACACCCTTATTTTTGTTTGTAAACGGCTTACCGCAGAAAGTCAACATACCTTGCTTTCAGTTTTCAGACGATATCAAGTTAGTGGGGACCAATGAGTACCAGGATTTCGAAACAGTAACCCACTGGTCTGAATTCGTTTTCTTCTCGTTCTTTTTGTTATTTTTCTTTTCCTTTCTTTTATTGTATATATAGTGAAAACATTTTCAATCAGAGATGAGCGATCAATCACGTGGCATTTATGCAAAACCCGAATGCAGAAATTCACTGCGTGAGTTGGGATTCAAACAGACATATCCAGAGGGTCCTATCTATAAATTTATCAAAATGTCAGCTCCTCACCGCGGGGGCTAAACTAGGTAAGTAGAATGAAATACAACTCAAAACAGAACGACCGGAAATTCACCGCGATAGGAAGACGATGACAGAAGGCCGTCAACATGGCTTAAAGAGAATTTTCGAGGACTATACTCCGTAGTGTCTGGCTTTTCTATACAATTTTATACGTCAGCAATTTACAAGCTGTTTATGCGCACAAAAGACTTGACACACTGTGAAATCTGTTCGTGACCCTTGCACTTGTAGTTGGAGTGCCACTGAAGTATAACGCATGGAAATCAGATAATTTAAAGCAATCCAACAACAGTCGCTCCAATATGATCTATCGGCCGGAGTCCACTTCCAATAACAGAATATCTCGAGCCGTCGGACAACCTTTATATGAATTATTTCCGTTTATCATTAGTTTTTCGTTATTATTATGTGTAGCAGTACCTTTTTCAATGCAACTCAACGTTTCGTGAGGCATAACGGAGGTTCTCATCTAATTTGAATTAAAAATATATTTACACTAATATGTGCAGATACGACTAAAAGTGACCATGTGTTGAAAGAACAATACTGAAGCAGAACACAATAACAACAGTACAAAACTAAACAATTTCGGGTGAACACGAAAATGTTCGTCCGTATACTGCAGGTAATTCTGGACTTTTGTTTCTTACTTTGGGGATTGCAGACAAGAAAAAATGCATTCACTCTTATGACATAGATTTGATACCATATCCCACATTGTCTCCAGTCAACGACAATCTGAATATTTAAGGCCTCAAACTGGAGGCCGCAAAAGAAGCCAAATTTGAACGCAACCGCATCAAACCTCTAGGGCAGGTCATCGCTTGTCCACCCCACTGCTTCTTCTAGTTTGATCCGATGTTTTCAAATAGCGCATGGTAGGGTAAACTTTGTTCAGGCATTCGTAGGATACGTTCTAGTCACCTCAGACGGTGCAGTGAAATGGTTTTACTCAATGTTAGACTATCTAACACTATGACCGACCTTCTCACTTCATCGTTACTCAAGCGATGCTGTTGGTTTGTGATACTGCGCAGACAACAGACAGCCGTTGGAGACAACCTGCCGGAAGAGGCTATGCTTAGTAGCTGAAGAGGAACACCGCGGGTACCATGTTTATATTTTCGCAAGTCTGAGTCCGGACTGAGTGCAAACAAATCACGGCACAATAAGGATGATAAGAAAAATCTTCATCATTTATTTGAGGGTGAGATGCTTGCGCAGGCCTTTCAGCAATATACATCCCCCTTTAGTAAATGAGGTAATTTACGCCATCGATAAAGATGTCGTAGATTAACAAATGCCAATCTTATTTTGATTAGGCGTTGGGAGACCTCCTCACTCACACCTCCGACAGCCTTTTTATGGCAACCGAGCTCAGCAAAGCTCTCGAGTACTTCAAGAGTGTCAGGCCCCAACGGAATGACAGGAATAGGTTTCTGTCAATCTTCCAGCAACACCTTGCTTTTTGAAGGTGCAAAGGACATGCCATAACGAGTCATCTAAATCGTTGGTTCGTTGCCACCGAGTAACACAATATCGATATCCTCAGGTCCACGGCTGTCTTCGGGAAGAAGCTTAATGTCAGCGTTCATTGCTTTCTATAACGCATATTGCACGATATAATCTATGGAAAGTTTTAGAGAAGCTTAGAGACATAGCACCCTCTCTTACTCCACTGGTGACAGGAAATTAGGAGTAATGTTGGGCATAGGCTCTAACCTGTCAGGGATCAGATGGTAGAGTGCTTTTAGACTTAGAAAATGCTGGTAAAATACTCCAGACTTCCTTAGATAGTCCCAAAGAGAATGCCGATCGATGGAGTTGGAGGCAGATCTAGTTCTCAAAAGAATTACAATAGTTCGTTTTCTATATGTTTGGTGGTGTTCTAGCCTATGATGACGGGTAAAGATTTGATCTATGCAACCGCGCTTTGCACGAAACCTGGTCTCTTTTTCTCGGATTTTTATATCTTCGTATAAAGGTATAGTTAGACCAAAGTTGGAACTGTGTTCATTTGGAAACACCTTACTTTGAAAAAAATGTTTTTGCTTCTAAAAAGAGTACAAGGTTCGGTTACCGCGATGGCAGCGGGAAAATGCGGGCATTATGAGCAGAGACCCAAAGATCCCCTGTTTTAGTTGAAAAAAAGATTCAGGGAACCTGATTAAAGTTTCTGGGATAAAAACGAAACAGCCTAAGGTAAAATTCGAGGAACCATAGTGGCTTCAGACAAATAGTATCACATGCTCGGGAGTTTGGTTCATCTCTGGTTCGCAAGCATACTTGCTTGCACGGTAGCAGAAAGTGGTTACTTGGGACACTCGCATTTGCTACCTTACGCTTTTATATATAGATTCTATCAGAATTGTCGACAGTCTCATATTCCTTCTCCAACTAGGGTTCCAACCGCTCCTTATGTCAAGATCCACGGTAAGGCTTACTAATTAGAAACAATGCATACTCTTGAGCCGAGTTAACTTAAACTACAGATGCCTTTCACTGAATAATATACTTTTCTCATAAGGGTTTGTTACTCCTGATATCTACCGACTGAACATCGAACATGACATTTTTAGCAAGTTGCGCAGCATTGGTTTTATGAAAGCTAATTAAGACTATTGAAAGAAAACCAGTAGCAAAGCCTTAGGGAGAGTTGCAACTGGTTACCCCTTTTCATTATTTCCTAAAAAATTAAATGGTCAGTATCTGTTGCTTATGTTTGATTTTCGAAGATGCTCTACTACACCAGAAATTTCGATTTTAAAAAGCGATATCGACTTGCAGTGAGAACAAAACATTACGGCCAGCCAAAAGCATGACACAACAAAGTGGATACGCGGCTGCTGTAGTAGCAGCATCAACCATCTCCGCACATCTACCTTTCCCATATTCGGAACTTGGTGTTTCAGCAGACCATGATCACCTTGTTGGTCACGGCACGTTGACTTTCCCTTTTTTGCACGCTTACTCATCTGTACATATCTTTCTCTGCCCTAAATAACATACCAACACAACCGTCTTTGAGGTTTCGTGGTATCATTTGTCCTTTCTTTGGTTCTTTTCTTCGTCCGTTGCTCGACGTACGTACGGACACCATGAGTCTACACATTAAATTTGGTGATTCCGACGTTATTTTCATTATGGCCTTTAGCATGTTTGCTAAATCTAATTTATTGTTCCATTACTGGCATAATGGCAAACTTTGTTTCGAGCATTCATTTATTTGACGTATATATACCACGTTTAATCATTTACTCACCACCATCTTATAGAATGAACACCTTCTTAGCCCCACCAGTCGCTCGAATACCTCCATCGTCAAAGAATTATTTTGTGACGGGAGGCCAAAGGCCATATGAATCGGCGGATGGATGAGTTGATGGTACGGATATCCGCCCTCAAATTTCCCGCGATCGGTTGCAATCCATCTCGCGCTGCCATTCCTCCTCCGGTTTGTGATCCCAGAGACAATAGGACCATTGTGTGTCTTTGGACACCTGCTAATACAAATAACAATATGGTTACTCAGCCCGTAAGTGCACTAAACCCTGTTGTTACAGATCATCATAGGGAAACGCATAAGTTGGCCTGTCTAAACAAAGGCCGTGTCGAGTTTAGCCAGGCCAAGTAGCCTATTCTGCATTACACACCAGGTCACTGGTACGCGCTTTTTCGGCGACCCCGGTGCTCAAGTTAGCATTGTCTACCTTTGTTCCATCGACCAGCACTACTCATAGGCTACGGAGTTGGTCGCAGTAAATCTAACCTGAATCAAAAATTACGATGAGAGTTCACTCATACTGAACCTCGAAATTCACCGTAGTTTTCTTTAAGACTCCATCATCGCTGACCTACTACAGTCGATCGTTCGCATTGATTTCATTCATCGTTTTAGCGTCACGGTTGATCCGGCAGTACACAAGATTGTAGACCATCTCACCATCTCACAACTTGCTAGGCAATAGGCTTCCCGACGCGCGAAACATCTGTCAGTCTCATCATCTACAGACCGCTGAAAAACTAGCGTTTTCGTACGGTTCTCCCCGAATTTCCATTGAAAATCCTTTCGCAGGTCTCCACTGACGCAGTCAATCTCCTATTTATACGTTGTCTATCCATTCACTGTCGTTTCAGATACCTCGCTCAAGACGAATGTAAAGTTTCTTGGGCAGAATTTCAGCATATGCTAAACCTCCGGAGCAAACAGCTCTCTTATAATCCAAGAATCTCGCCTTTACACATAACTCCCTAAAATTTCAACGAGAAGTGACATTCCTACGGCGACCATGGGGATCTGAACAACATCAATACGCCAGGTCGATATCCAAAACCACATATCTAGGACTTGATAACCAGTTGAGGAGGGTATGAGATCTTCGACAAGATCGATCTAGTTATAGCCTATAACCAAATCCTCAAGCATCTTCCGAATGTCCCCAAGCCATTTGGCCTTTTTGAGTTTCTGCGTACGCCTTTAGGTTTTAGAAATACAGCCTAAAATATCAGCGTTTTATAGACCATGGATGTCAATGCTTGGACAAAACATTTGCTTACTTATACGACATCTTGACCACCAGTGCAATACCTGAGGAACAAGAATATATGTGCTCTCCATTTGTACATCTGAGACAACATGGTTTCACCATTAGTTCAGTGAAATGTTCCTTTGGAGAGCGCAACGTAAACTTCCTAGGTCATACAATCTCCAACACAGGTATTTTGCGGTTTAAATACAAAATAATAGCTATGTTAGAATACCCAGAACTTGATTCCATCAAACAGCTTCACCGCTTCGATGGGTCAGTAAATTTTGGCCGACTTTTAAAACTAGATGCAACTAAGTTATATCAGCCTTCACTGATAACATAAGACACATCTCAGGGGCCCTCTAGCCTCTCGCTGATACACATTCACGCGTCTATCTTCTCAGACACTATCAAACTTATACAACTGAAGGCTTTACAAGCATCCTAAACAGAAAAGGAATTTCTCAAAAGCAAGTCCCCTTTACTCTATTAAGGAACTATTAAGCATGTCAGCAACGTCTTCACGGGTACGCCACGCCCAGTAGTGTCACATTCGTAGAAGGAACAGGTTTTTACAGTCCTACACGACTTGTCTCACTGTAAAATAGGAGCTTCAGTCAAGCTCGCAACAGAACATTTTGCCTGGCCTAAGATGAACTGCAGTGCAGCTAAATGGGCTGTTTCTGTTTTAAGTGTCAAAGTTGTACGATCCAACGTTGCACCAAGACGCCATTAGGTACTTTCGATGCCCAAACCGCCTGTTTCCAGCACGTCCATGTGGATTTATCAGAGCTACTACCACCGTTCGGGGGTTTCATATACGTATTGACTTGCTCTGATAGCTTCTCCCGTTGATCAGAGCAAGTCTCAATCCATAACTGCTCATCTGAAATGACAGCTTAGGCGTTTATGGAGCACTAGGTGTCACCATCGAGAGGTTTTCAACTCAAATATCATTCAAAGTATTACTCGCTTAGTTCAAGTGCAAACACACTCGCCTAACCACATATCATCCGGTTGCAGATAGCCTGACAGAGTGTTTCCATAGATAACGCCGAGCAGTCCTCAAACCTCACCGGAAGTTTATTATGCATGTCAACAAATAAGTAGCCATGGCGTGCGATGTTTTCCGAAACTGCAAGCGGATGAAAAAGGTCAAGGGTGGTCAAACTAAGACCTGGCATCAGGATATCAAAACCCTAACCCGGACACTGGTTAACATAGGTACCGTTAGGCTCCCTGGCTGGGAATGGGATCATGGTACCCGGGGTTAAAGACACTGAGTGACATAGCTGGGTGTCGCAAACAATGGCACTCATGCATCTACTCATTATTCTTGCAACCCCGGTCCATATGAATTTTCTACCTTTCCCTTGAACTTTCTCTCAACATTTCATTCTTCCCCCTGCCTTTTCATCCAAATGGGCAACGAAAATACAGCAGACAAAACCGGTGCATGAAAATGTATGGTTAATGGTTGATAAAAATTGAAGCTGAAACAAGGTTCATCTCGGTTCAGAATAGTATGAGGCCTTTTCGATTGTCCCTCTGGGTATTCGAAATACGATAAAAGTCGACTTACACACTACACACGCTGCACTGGCTTTTGACTGCACGTTGCATCTCACAGGTGAATTCGTTTCAGCCTATGCAGATTTCGCACAATGGTTTAGGCAACACATGCGCAACTTGCACGCTGCAACATAGAAGCAACCAGTACCCGTCTACGTGTAGAATGACCTTACGCGTTTCCAGTACATCTTTCTTTGTGTAGACAGTACCCACGTACATCTATGAGCACCGAGCATCGGTTCACATAAGTTTATTACGCGCAAAGACAAGTACGCAAAAGAAGAAGCTTCCGGCCAAAAGGAGTCTGTTAGTTTAGATTGACTCAACCCGGTGTTCTTATAAGACAGCATCGATTGGTCTGATACCCCTACTCCAGCTACTAATCCTCCGCCTGTAGCCCCAGCGCACAATATGCACACAGAGAACCATCCACTCTCCAACATCACTGTCGATACTGGTAAACCACGACCGCCGCGGTTGTGAAGTCCTTAAACAAGTACGTTTCCATTGTTAATACAGTTCTCTTTCAACTTGAAGAACGTTATTTATATCCTAAGTAGATGTTACTTTCCTCCATCCTAGGAATTTTTGTGCTCATAACTAACCTCAAATTAAAAAACCCTCACAGAGTATATTTTTGCTCATGATCCTGTCAGTTTGTTTTCTGAAAAACGAAGAAAGAAAACCCTTCTTTATTTTCGTCGTTTGCGTTCGCCATTACCGATTAGCTCCAACAAGTGCTGCTTTGACATTCTCTTCTAGAACTTTCCAAGAACACAATCCACGGAGAAAAAACATTAATGCTGCGTCTAAAACCTTTCCCATCAAAACCACCAATTCAGAACTGTAAGTGGATCAAAGATAGTTTTCTTACAGCCCTGATCAAATATTTTACTTGTTCGTACCCAGCGGTGACAGGTTCATTCTAGTTCCATTTATTTAAAAACAGTACCAACAGAGAAACCGCAAGGAACTGGAGACGTATATCTGTACCAAATGTTGTCTCACTATCATCCGGACTACCCTCGTGTGTTTATATCTCAGCATATTTATAGAAAGTCGATTGATTTTTGAGTGCCATAAGACAACAAACTCTGAAACCACACGCACGCTCTTATCCAAGGCAATTATTAGCTTTGTGGAGGAGAGCTCTTCAGTGGCGGCATCAAATCTTTTGGCAAATATATCTTTCCCATATTCGAACCTTGTTGTTTTGCCAGGCCAAGATCACCTTGTTGGTCACGGCAGGTTCACTTTAATTTCTATACGCCTGCTCTCTCCCTTGGCTCTATAGATCACATCAATACGATAACCGCTGAAGTGTTGTGATGTCAGTCGTTCTCTTTTTCGTTCGTCTCTTCATGCTTTGCTTGACGGACGGATTACTGAACATATTTAGACACTAAACTGCCCTGCCAACAAAGCGTCGCACTTCGTGCTTCCGGTTCGCCTCAGAATTTGTACTTTCTATTTATTTTTATTTGTTTATTTTTATTTAGATAGAATCTATATGAGCCCAAATGTACGTTTATAGCATTTAAAAAACATACAAGTGCATCCCTACATGGTATTCTTCCGAAGTGACTGTTTGTTTTAATTGATCGCAAGTGGTATCAACGGTGGGCCGCCATTATCATTTTGCCATTCGATTATGAGCTTCGTGCTCTCGCTCCGTGCTGTTTATTTCTAATCTATCTCCACTTTGTTACTCTTCGTATTTGTTCGTAAATATTTTCAATGTGTAAAACTCTCGTCATACTGCCTCGTGGAACAACTAGAAGGACCATTTATCAGCAGTTGCAGAGTTATTTCCGACGGCGTGTCTATTGCTGCAACCTGAGGTGCCAATGCGGGAATCAGACAACGGAAACCAACAATCCCATGGTTAGTAAGATAACTTCTACATAATTCTATTTGATTTTAGGTTTGCAACCCACATTTGAATAAAGTGATGACAATTGGTGCAACATCGTTGCCCCTGAAAACCGAAGGACCCCACAAACCAGCCAGCCCTGCACCGGTATGTATTGAAATATTATGTGATTAACAGATACCGATAGGTAATATTATTAGTCGCATATCTCCGGAGAAATGCGCTACAAAGTTACTATTTGCATTGAATGATTCCTCAAAAAGTAAGTTGTTATACTTTGTAGGTCAAGATGTGTTTAATCTTGTTGCTAGATCAACAGTGCTCTGAAAGCACACAAACTGTTTTACGCCCTATATGTTCAGCCCATTTACCAGGTACATGGCATAATGTGTAGAAAAGCAATTAATAGTCTTGTAACCTTGTATAATTTCAGATGTTGACAGCACTGTTGAAAACCGTCCCAGTTTGGTTGATATATGCCGGGCTTTTTCAACAGAGGCTAAACTGTCTGCCGGTGCTATCAACACCATCTTCAAGCATCTTCGCAGATTCTTCCTGGAGTTACCGAGCTATAGTCGAACTCATCTACTTACTCCTCGAATACCGAAAAGCATATGCATGGAATCCGGAAAATGTGTTCACTTTGGCTTGTATGATGCCATTAAAAGTGCACTCGGCCCAAGGCCTTCCTCTTTGAATGCGCCGTTGCGTTTGCAAATAACGACGACGAACACTTTTCCACAGGTCGCCCATGCAGCTGTGGTTCGCTCTCGATCGTCCAGTACAACAACGAACGGAAGTTTTCATTATCGGAGTCTACTACTGTTTATGTAAACCAAAATATGCAACGCAATATTTGGCACCGTTGTTAGAAGAGTTGTGTCGGTGCGGAACTGATGGGTTTAGATTTTCATCTGAAGGTCCCACATTTTTTGAGTTGGACAGTATGACATGTGATGCTCCAGCGCGTGCACTTGTGAAGCAAATCAAATGTCATAGCGGATGCAATTCCTGTGAGCGTTGTGTGGCATCTGGTGTTCATGACGGCAACAAATTGGTGTTTCCTGACACAACCTATTGCTCGCGGACGGACACTGACTTTTGTTCTCGGCGTGATGAGAAACATCATGTCGGTGAATCACCTTTTGAGATGTTTAAGGTAGATGTGACCAAGATATTCCCATTGGAATACATGCATCTAGTATGTTCGGGTTAATAGACTTTGGCGTACTGGTCCCATAGCAAACAATATCAGACCGACTTCTGTGGCTTTGCGTTAGATTTCATAGCGACTGGATGATGTGAGAAGCAGTCTGCCGTGTGATTCCCCGAGGAAGTTCAGGAATTGTGATCAGTTAGAACGGTGGAAAGCCTCGTAAATCCGGCAATTCTTGCTATACATTGGACTGGTGGTCCTCAGAGGAATATTAAGCCCCAAGAAATCTAAAACATTTATGAATTTTTCCATACGCTTTTATGTATTTGCTTATCTCTGGTTCTGTAAGCACCATGGTGATTTCGTCGAAACCATGATGAATGGATTGCTCAACCAGTTTGCGGCTCTTTACGGAGAAAGTGAACTGGTGTATAATGTCCACTCTGTCTCATTTGGTAGATGATGTCAGATATCGTGGTGTGATGGATAATAATTCATCCTTTCCTTTTGAGTCTTTAATGGGCGAGCTGTGGAGACTCGTGCGTTCCCCCAGGATGCCCGCTAGAAAGATATTCCGGCGTATCACGGTAAGGATTTTAAGATGCACCTTCGTATCCGTTGCACCATTGGACGATACAGAGTGTCATGGCAGTCGGAGAATTGTCCATAAACAACATGCAGTTGTTTTTCCATATGAATTGAGCAAGTCTTTCCCGGATAATGCCGTAATTTATAATGGATAGCCCGGATTTATTGTGGGTGAGGATTGTGGCGGACTTCTGGTCAATACGTTTGCATCAGTAGAGCCATTCTTTAGACTAGTAACTTATCACCGCAGGTAAGCTTGACCGAACTGAATTTAGTTTATTTCTTGCGTTACAGCACGATTCAAAATGCCGCATACCTTTGTGTCGGAAGCAAAGGAAACAAATACAACTGAGTGAGCTGAACTGATATTTTTATGCCACGAATCACTGAAAATTAGATGACATATCTCATGTTTGTTATATGAACATAGATTCGTAAATGTATCTATAAACATTTATTTACGATATAGTATTTATCATGTTAGGTCAGGCTAGGTCAGTTCACTGGACTGGCGGCTGGTGCCAACGAGAGTCCAGTTAATTATACAACTCAAAAAATTTACTACAGTTGACTTTCTATTAAAAGTTTATTATTCGACGACTCGGAAAAGGAAATCTCGAAAAAACATTGTATGTTTCTTTCTAAAGGAAAATTAAATTTAAATAGGTTTAAATGAGATGTCTACGTCAGTTAAGTTTCCCATCTCAAACTTACTTTAAAATATTTCAACCTTATCCTCCTCGATTGTCTCTGCGCTGAAAGCCCGAACAATAGAGTCTGTAGCAAAGATACAACAGCTAAACATGCTCCGAGTACCGCAAACCATTTGACTGTATCATAAATCACCGAGGACGAGAACGCGTTAGACGTGAAATTGTTAATGATGCTTCTGAAAATTAGAATGTTAAGGGGAAATCCAGTTCCTGCTGCGATGGAGAATATTGCTCCAAAGAAAACACAAGCTTTATCCCTAGCATCCGCATGTGCAAACTGTCCAGATTGGCATCGAATGTAACATTAGAAAGATGAAGGAAAAACTACCAATTTAAAAAATGATATTTGAGGAGCACTTTTCTTCATTCTGAATTGAACCGTTTACTTAAAAAAAACATTACTGATCATTTTCATTAGTTTTAGCTTTCTTCTTAAAACAAATCATGTTCAGCGATATCACGCGATGCAGTTCAAAAGGTTGAATGTAAATTTTTATCACTGAAGGACTAAAACAAGCTTAGGTCAGGTCAGGTCAGGTTGCACAGGACTGGTAATGGCCACCGACAATCGAGCGTCCAGATTTCTTTCGGCAGTATGCTCACAAGGTGTGCACCCACCACTGCGAATTGCCTTCAGTACGGCGTCCTTGTTGAAAGGGAAAATTCAAATCACAGGACGTAGAGAGGTCTTCGCCTGTTAGGTGTCCTGGTAATGGCGGGTTCTGTCTGTGGACCGACTCGCCTGCGAGTGTAAAGCTTCTTCCGACTCTCCAAGAGGGAGTAATATGTGGAAGGTAGAAGGTAAATGGAGACGGCGCAGTATCTGTTATATGCATTCCGTCAGTAAACTTAGAGAACCCTGATCCCTAGGGCAGTTCTGGGAATAAGAGATACCGCTCCTTGTCCAGCTCTAGTTTAAAATTCTTCATTGTAGGACATTCAACTATTCGAGCTGGTAGTTTGTTCCATGCAGGGACTACTCTATTTGCAAAGAAGTGATGTCTAATTGCCTGCACCTGGTTTTCTCTAGTGTGTAACAGTGCCGTCGGAGGATGTTGTTGGCCCTCAGGGCGAACAGATGATGGGGGACTGCTCCATTTTCCTGGTAGCTTTGTACTTTTCAATGAGGTACCCCCTCATCCGTCGGCGGTCCAGAGAGAACAGGTTCAGGGAGTTCAGTCTTTCCGAGTAGCTGAGTCCTCTTAGACCCCAGACCATCCGGGTTGCTCGCCNGGGTGTGAATACACTAGGACAACGGTTGGTGATTGCCGTTCGGAGTTTAAACAGAGCTCGCCTGGCTTTTAAGGCTGCTGCTACAGCGGTAGGGGACGGGGAAAAGGTGTTGGAGACTCTTATTGATTTGTAAGCTAGAGTTGCATATGCTCCGGCCTTAGTGAGGATCTGACGAGGGACGGAATGCGTTATTTTGGCTAGCATATAACTCTTCAATGCGTTGAGTGGGAGGTCGCATTTTTGCGACCACTCGCGTATCTTTAAGATATCACTCTCATCTGTCGTCCGGGTTTCCAACTAATTTGATGTCATCCGCGTACAAAAAGCAGGGGTGCTTCAAACCTGATGTTATGTCGTTGACACAGAATAAGAAGAGAAGGGGAGCTAGGATGCATCCTTGTGGGATCNCACACACGAACCCTGTAGGTTCGCCCGTACAAGAACGCTGTAACCCAGTTACAGACTTTCGGATTAAGCCCAGTTTCTCGGAGCTTCAAATCTAACAACCTGTGGTTAACTGAGTCGAATGCTTTTTGGAAGTCCAGGTAGCACACTTCAACTTCCGTTCCCTTGTCTAATTTCTGTTACTACGTATAGGAAACATAACAGATTTGTTAGACAAGATCTGCCTTTGATGAATCCGTGTTGAGCGTTGCAAAAGAAACCGATTTGTAGAAGGTGCGTGCTTATGTAATCTCGGGGAATATGGTACAGCAGCTTAGCAACAATGCTGATGAGACTGATCGGACGATAGTTGGACGCATCCGATTGTTTTCCCCCTTTAAAGATTGGGACAACTGTGGCATGTTTCCAGTCCTCCGGAAT
>UZAN01040552.1:18340-28792 GCA_900618425.1 Echinostoma caproni
CTTTCAACCCGAAGTTCAGTCTGGTTTGGAAGTATTTTACTGGATTGGCGTTAGTCACTTCATTCATCAATTTATGGCACTGATGAACTACCCTGATAGGGAATGCATTCGTGCTCACACGAGTTCTCGTTTCAGTCAGTTTGATATCGTTACCTTGTGGTGATCCTAGCAGCCAAGATTACTCAAGCCACGGGGCGACGCGTTGAAGTTTCTGGACAACGAACCACAGGCCGATCGTGTTAATCAATCAGATACCGTGTAGTTCAAAAAGAAGCCATTGATTCCAAACGATCCTCATCTCAACGAATGTGTATTTTTAATGATTCAAAAACACAAAAAGAATCATTTTCTCGGCTCAGGCGACCAACAGCCTCAACAATGGAGAGAGTGTAGGTTTTGTGACGGAAGACTCGCGATTACCCAGTCTGTTGGTAAAAGTACAACACCGTGTCCAACCGAACGCTTTTCTCCCCAGTCCTTCAAAACCTTATCGTCTAACTTACAGTCCCTAACTTTCGATGGTACAAGTTCACATCCTTTCCGGCACATCACTCCTGACTACCTTATTAACGGCTTCGTTCACATTACACTTATCATGGACACTGGCTAGATTGACTCCGATGTTGCTAACACTCCTTTTCGTCGGCTAAAGGCTGCAGTTGTACTGTCCCGTACGTACATTTCGGCTAAGCGAATCAATAGCTTACTCATTGCCCGTTTGGGACCCATGTAAACTGCTTCTTCAAGATGATCAGTCACAAACATTTCTCTATCCATTTCTGGTTATAGATTGCGGTATGTCTGCAATTGGTTTAAATAGCAGGAACCCTTATGCATTTGTTATTTTCATTCTTGTATGACTCTCATCAATTCCGTTTTCATCACCGAATACTCTAAGGTTCAGAGGCAAAGAGGGGCACATCACTGTGGAATCTGGAACTAACCGGTTCTGCTGTGTTCATGAAACGACACATTATTGGACTTGGGCTTCGTGAGCCCATGAAGAAGTTGCTATACGAGATTATCAGCAAGGGAATTCTACCACCAGTGTATTCTTTGACTGGAGTCACTCCACTGAAACGTGATCGTAGGACTCCTGGCATATGTGGAGTTGATTGTGTTTCTGTGAACAGGATGCTGAGACAGTCTAGTTGACCTACGATTGGACAAGAAGACATTTTTCATTAGCTTCGTGGTTCAGAGATTTTCTGTAGTCTGGACTTAAAATCTCCGTTTTTTTTCTAATTTTGCCCTCACGAAAACTTTCGTGAACTTACCCTTTGGCTTATTTCTTTATAACTCTCTATCGTTTTCATTCAGTATTGTCACCGCTGTGCTTCAGACCTTAGTTAATTACATCAGTCCCGGCTTTCAAGGTGCATGTACCTATCAGGTTTATATCAGTGTTCGCGCTCCTGGCAGACACGTGCACGATGAAGGTGTAAGCGCTTTGTTTGAACAATGGTATTTACATAATGTTGATATTGATTCTGATAAGTGTGCGTTTGCAATGACCGAATAATTTTCTTTGTTGAGTTTTGATTTCGTCCTAATTTTGATCGATTTTCCAATGCTCCATCTCCTAAGTCAGTGGAAGAACTACTTTCTCTCATTATTTTATTGTTGTAGTATTCCATGGTTCATTCTTAAATTTTCCACTCAAGCTGTCCGATTGTTTGATTTTCAAACCTCCTTATAGATCTTGGTCAATTAACGTGTTTAAGGATTTTTTTCTGTTTCGTCTATCGGTGCTGTGGTGCATGCTTTTTCTCCACAACTATCGCCCACTATTATCACCTGTCGGATTTGGAGCTATGCTCAACAGTCAACCCATGCTGTGCATCTCACGTCGACTTACAGATGTTGAATGTGGATGTCTAGCTAGCTTGTGCTATCTAAGATAACTAAACGCGAGTTATCTCAACGATCCTGGAAACGGCGGAGAGAAATAAGACTATTGCTCTGGACGGATAAAAAGACGGACAACGCGTGACTAACGGTTTATAGAGCGAAACCTGCAGCGAAAGATTTACACATTAAACGAGGTATCGTGAATCACCGGGACAAGTGACATTTCCATAGTTGAGCGTATACAGGTAAATACACGTGGTAAAACAAAAGCTTGTTTCGAGTAGAAAAGGACCCGTAGGCAAAAGGCGAAAGTGTTACTACAGATGCTCACAAGCCAACGGTTGACTGGGCTCTGTGCTACTATTGTGACCGAACATGAAGCTCCACAACTGATCTACTATCTCAAATATTCCTCGGAATAATCATCTTCAGACATGTTACGATGATGAAGTTTCGCATTGTCTGCATATTCCGGCGAAACCTATCATCAAAGGGCCCAGTTCATTCCGCATGCAGACTATCTATCACGCCATTCAATCTCCGAGGAGACCTCCACGAATGATTGTTTGATCACTCAACTGCTTCCGATCAGCTGATCTGATTTGGTTCACAAGACCAGAAAGTACCATTATACTATCACCTCTTCTGTCCGCTGAGTTTGGTGGACAGATAGCAAGCGTCGATTCTTGGAGTGTTATAAACGTAGTGAGGAGATTTCTATGACGTGTGATGGCGTCTTGTGTTACAACGATCGCATTACTGTGCCACCAATAAAACGTACCATTGTTCTGATTACTTTACACTGTGGTCATCTTAGCACTGAAGAGATGCAGTGTCTCGATCGTCATACAGGTTGGTGGCTTCAATTGAATCCTGACTTCAATCTCCCATCTAAACCCTTTGCTGACTATATACACAAAACCCATGTACAACCTATCGAATTCGCTTTCGTGACCGGTAACTTCAGAGTCACGGCCACACATATATGCGGATTATTGTGGTTCATCCTTCAGCAAGTGTTACATCTTGATGATCATCTATCCCTATTCCCGTTGGTCAGAAGTGTATTTCACTACCTCACCCAGAGTAGAATTTACCATTCGGGCCAGCAGGAAAACTTTCAGCAGAGAAGGTGTTCCTTACGTTATCGTGACAAACAATGGAAGCCATCTCAGTGCCACAAATGTTACTGAGTGGTTGAACGTTTTGGGTTTTCATCATGTTCTTACTCCGTCCCGGCATCTGCAATCCAACGGTGCAGCCGAATTGGGCTATTACTTCTATAAATCGCAGTATATTTGATGAATTCTAACAGAGGTGTCTACAACTTCTTGATGCGATACCACACCGCGGTACATACAAATACTGGGCATAGTCCATCAAAGCTTCTCAAAAGCTGAGCAATTCGAAAGATTCTCCTATACTTGAAATCTGCGNAATTCGTGTACCATCGTGGCGAAAGTAACGACCACTTACAGACGTTGCAGTAAAACACATGAAACAAAGTGTAAGTCGAATTTGGGATTTAGAAGATGTTAATGTATACCGTAATGCACGTAGACCATTTCCAATTTGCCCAGTAGTTATGCTAGTTCATAGTACTAATCCTGTTATTCAGGAGTCTATTTCATATTATTTGCATTCTAATAAAAGAATTGAAAAAATCACCGAATTACCAAGAAGATCCAAAAATTTGCTCAAGTAAAGACCCACATGATTACAGAAAACTCAAGTTTCATTCAAGCTACGGTTATGGTGACTGTAAATAGAATGCGAAATTCTTTATTTACCGATCAAAATACCCTTCTACACACCGGTTTTCTGTATATACCAATGTTATTTCGTTGTTGGGTGTGTCGGGGAGTCAGAATACTCTCAGAATACTTTGACAGCGATCAGTGAAGTTCGCTTCACTGTATTTCGCTGTACGATGATGATGATACTCCCTGAAAATTGCTTTGTTCTGAGACAATCAATCAGAACAACGACAGGCGAACTCAGGTGATTGTCCGGAACAGCCAACCGAACAAGACGATTGACAGCAATCCAGTCAACCAATCGTTTTATATATGCACTCTTCTATCTCTTTCCTATAAATAACAATGATTTTTGCAGGATTAAGGAATTCCTTCATGCGTCCAGTTGTGTTCCATTTCACTACCCGGAGTGGAGTTCCTATCTGGATGAGAAACGTATCCGGGAAACCATTCTTTGAGAATCCAGTACCGAGTTAAATCATGTGTGGCTACAACAGGGTGATGCGTTCAGATTTCATTCCGAGTACTACTATGAACTGAACCATTAATAAGTGGAATTCAATGCATATACGAGTCACTACTCTTAGTACGATTTACTACCTGGGGGCCGGAGTATTTGTATCTGTATAGACATTTACATGAACAGATATCCGCGTTTCGGTCAAAAATTGCAGATCATCTCGTCGAAAGAAAGAAACAATATGTGTGAAACATTTAATCTAAAAGGTTGCTGGGAATTTAAGAATAAATGCACTGTCGGTTTGCAAAGATTCTAGCGAAATAGGGAACCATAATATTCCTGTAGTGCTTAATGCGAGACGATAATAAACGATATACAGAAAGCATGGACAAATGAGAGTGGTATCTGGGTAGATTGCCATGTCAAGGAGGGATGGGGTCAGCGAGGAAATTCGGCGCAAATGTTTCATATGCGGACAAGTGTAATTCAATTCACACAGTATTTAAATAGATCATCAACAGGTATGAAAGATACAACTGACAATCGACAAACCACGAAGAAGTACTGTGAAGTCGTTATTAAGTAGTCCAGCAAAAACCACCGGGGAACAATGAAGAAGAAGAGGAAAAATACAGTGATAAACAAAATGGTGAAATAATTTTTCGGGGCACTGAAGTGCCTAATTCTTTGAAGTTGAAAACATAATCCACGAAGTTTCTTTACGTAGTTGCACATATGCGATGACCACTTTAATTTAAGGTCAATAATAAAGCCTAAATACAGTCAATCTCCTGCTATGTCGCACCCCTCGGGAATTCGAAAAAGTGGGTAAATTCCAGGAACTGCGACGTAGCAGGGTAAACAGTAGTAGATTCTAATAAGTAGCACATAAATCGGTTGACAGTGGGCTAATCCCGTTGGCTGTTTCCAATGTTTATAATTATAAACTGTTTAGTTATAACGGAACTTAGGTCTACCGTCCTGCGTATCGTTTATGTATCGAAGAAATTTAAATCTTTCATGACACCTTCAGCTTAATATCGGTACATTGCGTGCGGTATTCAACGTCTTCTTAGTTCTGTATCTAGTTATCCCGAAACTACCTACCTTTCTTCAGGGGAACGTTTTCTGACCCAGTGAGTCCATATTAATTCCAGATATTCCTCCATTCAGTCGCTATATTAGGCTAACCGCAGAATTGATTTTATGACGTCCACCATAATAAACAACCGTTTTAGCTATAATAATCACATCAGTGTTAACCCATTCAAGGAAAACAAAGGTGAATAAGTTCGAATGGAGTGAGAAGGAAATAACATCTAAAATGAGTGAAGTATCTGTTACGGGGTCTACTCAGAACATTGACTTCTTTCCCGTATTCAAACTGATTGTTCGCTGTGCAATCCATTCATGGTTTTCTAGTCAAAAATGTATACCATTAGCGTCTCTAGATATCTATTCGTTCGTCCGCTTTTGTTGTTGCCAAACCGATTGTTCAAACCGATTGATGCATTCATTATGATCGTTGGTGGTCGGACTAAGTTCAACACGCAGGTGTAGACAAGCTTTGGTTTCTCGCTCGGGTTAGGTGGGCAGCGCCAGGTCTCTTGTTGTGGTGACCTATCCGACCGGTCGATAAATGAACCCGATTGGTCATGTGATTTTCTGACCGGCGTAAAAGGAGGATAAGTTCTGAATCGGAGGCTGCTTAAGTGTTGGTGGAGAAAAACCAGAGGAGAATCAGTTGTGGAACGATGCGCCATGTGGGAGATTCGGAATGAGCAAGTTCAAGCGATGATGACACTGGGCCAACGTTTGACTCGTCTAAGATAGATGCGCTATTTTTTAAGCGGGTTCTCGCGTAAATTTTCCGGCATTCCTGAGACGGGAGTTTACTTGGAAGAAATCTACTCCTGTTCTGACAACTGAAGGCCGTAGACGCCAGCCTACAGGAATTACGGCAACTCTCAAGCAATTCACGATTCATAAACTAAATGTGCATCTCACATGCTGTCCTTAGACTCGGGTTACGATGACCTTTGGCAAGTGACCTGCCTCGGTGCTCTAGGACAACTGAGAGTATCGTTCATTCATTCACACAGGCGCGTCCGCGCGACTGTGTTTACCGATCTCTCGGATCTGACATCTCACTCCACTCACCCGCTTACCGGTCATTCGCGATTATCGTTCATCCGTTTGCACGCTAGTGCGACAGAGCCCAACCGTAGACCGAATGATCGTGGCTTTGACAACCACCGTAGCAAGTGACCACATTCAAGTGCCCAAGGCAAACAGCTACAATTGATCCAATAACTTCTGCACCTCTCTGGTTGAGATAACTTCCGGTGCATTTACTGACTGACATTCATCTTCTGTACGATGCTTAGCTTGATTCGAAACAAATTCATCTAATGACTAACAATGGCTTGATACAAAAATTTTAAATAATTCGGCTGGTTCAGCATTTCCAACACATTCTGCTTCTCTCTGATCCATAGTTGCTTGCACATTTTGACGTCAAATGACACTGTCTTCGATCAATTACATCGGTGTGACTTCATTGAAAGGATTATCCAATCAGCGAACAGTGCCATGAATGCGTCACACTAGGTGCAACGTCATTGTTTGAGTGCGACATTTCAGGATGGATAGTCAATGGTCATCCCGAACATCGGTCAACGACCAAGTGAGTACGTATCAGGAACTGCGACATATTGAGGGGTGTGATATCACATAGTCAGAAACTACGTTGTTAATTACATGGTTGGTTTTGGTTTTCGAAAAAAAGTGGGAGGGTATTGGAAAATGCGACTTCTCAGGGGTGCGAAATAGCAGGAGATTGACTGTACATTGCAGTCTTTAATGTTATACTTGTATGGTGATGACTATGGGTAAACGGTATTTATTTCTGATTTTATCTACCACATATATGTTCTTAGGTCTCCTCCACCAGTGTTTGGATTCGCGTGACCTTGAGTGTTGCGTTAAAATTTGTAGTAATTCGAAAGTTACAGCCTAGATTTGGAAGATATTTCAAGCAAAGCAGCATGGGAATTCATTCTTTTATTAAATGATTCCTGTTGCATGACAGTGTTTATTAAGTTGAGCACACTTGTTGTAAATTGCTTATCCCTTTTATCCAGTGCAAGGTAAAGAAGCAAATCGATGAAAATATTCCAGCTTAAATAAATTGGTAATTTATTTGGCTATAAACTACTACAGAACGAGAAGTATAGTCCAAGAAACATGCAATTTAATCTTAGAAAGTGGACCATACCCACCATACCCAAACCAGATGAAACATCCAAGAGATCTTGGTATGCAATTTGAGCCTAGAGGCATCTTATTCGAGAGGCGCATAAATCTGATGACTCAGTTGGTGCCTTGTGGAAGAGATTCTATGGGAACGTCAGTCTAATGTTTTGCACAATCAAAGGAATTTCTCCATCAAGACATAAACCGAGAGGGAGAAAACCGATCATATCAAAGCAATACGAAGGTTGTATTCGATCGCAGCAGGGAACATTTGCATAAAACCACTGGAGAATAGTCTAGGCGGATTAACCGTTTTTCCTCACACTTTGGCTTAGAAAATGATGGCTCAATTTAAAGTGCAGCTGAGGCCACGTGATATAAAGCTATTATGTAACACCCACCAAAGCACAGCACGTATTGATTTTACCAATGAATTCAAATCGCGTCGCCCGTCCATTTGGCAGTGGGTTTATCTCACAGATGGCCAACGAGTAATTCAGCATGCGATGAAAGCTGATCTACTTAGTTTTTCAATGAATTATGTTTTACCTGTCAAAACGGCAAATATTCATCCCGCCTGACGAGTTGGGATGGAAGTAAATACCGAGTGTCTTGTTATTTGTTTCCTACACAGACCAATCTGGATTTCGCAAAATGTGCTACACTGATAAGGGAGGTTTTCGGTAACTGCTACTGCTACTGCTCATATTTTTACAAAGATGAAGGTTGGTTTATGTTCTTGCTCGAGGTTGTTAGTAAAAATAAGGTTAGACCTAACTAAATATTATTTGGAGGGGTCACAGTCACAGTCATATTCAATCATTTACCGCACAGCCGCTGGGATTTTAATTTAATGGGAATTTTCTCCTTGTATCAGAAACATGGATGAGTTAGCTGCCTCGAAAGTGGGCGTCAGTGCTTAGGGTGTGGGGTGTATTTGAGGAAACTGGCAAATTCTGTTTGGCAGTCAAATTGGTGGACTCCACTCCGCTAAAGCGGCTGCCTGCAGTGCTCAAAATGAGGAAGGGCTAATGGAACATGGACGAAATGAAAGTAGAATACCTGTAGGAAGTCTATGAGTCATTTTAATGAATAAGTTATAGTTACGTTTTCTACTGTGGCTTTGTTAGTGTACAACTGATGTACCAGCAACCATCGTAAAAATCGCGAAATCGTACATTTAAATGGCATGTGGCTAATACAAGTAACGAAACAAGTGGATATCATATCAGATATGTTGCGCCTGATGTGGGGCAGTGTCATGTGCACTCCCATGAATGAAGCCGGAAAAACGAAGCATTGAGAGAAACAAATGTGATGAAAATCAGGATGTTGCACCAGTTTGGTCAATACCTGTATTTTCTTTATTCGTTGGATGGCTTATANNTTATAGTCCACTGAATACCGAATACCTTGGTCATCTGGAATCAGTGAGTAATGCTGACTTGCATAGTTGGGTATAAGACCGGCTATTTATCAAAGAACTGTTTCGCATTTTTAACAAAGATGAATGTTTCAGTTTGAATGGCCGTCGGTCATTTGAGTTATCTTAACAGCTGCATGGGAAGAGCTGTATGTAAGGGAGTGTTAAACTCTCTGAGTACCCATGTGAACATCCTTTTCCGAATTATCATTGTTTTTACCTTACGTTTCTCATCCTCGGCCCCTTCGACCGTCTACGTCACACTGTTTCCCTCACTCTCTGTGTTTGTTTTATTTAACTAGCCGGACACCCAGTATTTCATTTCTTTTCATTTTGTTCACATGCCATAGACATTTTACGCATCATGCACTACACCTTTCCCATTCAGGCATTAGCCAATCCCGCAGTCCTTTAGCCTTGACGACGAATCTTTTAGATGAAATCCGTAATGCTTTAGCCACTATCCGTAGTTCTTTAGCTTCGACGTACAAACGTATCGCAATATTAAGAGGTCAGAAAAGCTAGAAATATTTTGATTCGGGCCTCCAATTGCACGTTCAGCTGTCCGAAATTGGCAGTTTTGGGTTTTATAGTTGATTTGAAAGGCTGCCGTCCTCATCCAGGTAGCTTTTGCCCCTTAACTGAACTGGAATCACCGAAAGACCAGCACCAACTGAAGTCTATCATGGGATGTTTCCAATATTGTTCAAGTTTCATCCGGAAATTCGCCACGAAGGACCGGCCACTGTTTTCAGCTGTCTGCAACAGAATGGAAGTTGCCGGCCTAGTGTGAGCCAATTCCACGTGACATCATGCATATGCTAACGGAATGACCGGTACCTTCCTCGTTTTCTCCGGTGAAACACTCAACTTTGGTTATGAATGCGCCAGATGTTGGCATTGAGGTCGTGCTTCAATCGGACAGTTGTCCGATTGTCTACATCTCTTGATTTCTGAACACGGCAGAACGGGGATAATTAGTAGACGCAGAAGGAAGCTTTCGCCGTATATTGAGTTGTTTGACGTCTGCACAAATACCCGTTTGGATTGGGTTTCACCATTGTGACCGATCATCAGGCACTGCAATACCTATTCAGTCTGAACAAGTCGATTTCAATACCGACAATGTTGATGATTCATGAATGGAATAAAGCACTGGTACCTACGTCTACGGTATGGTGAACCTCCCAGGCAAAACGATTCCTCAAGCTGATTTTCTCTCCCGATGTTCCAGGTCCCCAACTGCTAATAGATGGCAGTTCATTGCACCAGCAGCGTCGGTGTCGCGAGAGGAGTTGTGCAACTTCACCAAACGGTGAAAGACATCATTACAGCCTCATCGAAAGGTTGGACCTGAAGAACAGTTTCCTACAATCTTAAGTCCACCGGGAGGAAATCAGTTGTGGTGATCCTAGCTAACGGGGGTGACGCGAACCTCGGGGTGTCACGTTACAGTTTCTGGACAACTGTGATGAGTCAAGCTTCCCAGATGACGCCAGTTCGAAGACAGTTTCAGAAATGGAAATACTCCCTGACAACGTCCTGTTACAATACCGAAAGCGGCACACGCCACCACCAAAGAAAATCCAACGAAACTGTTCAAAGCAAAAAGCTTTTTGAACCTCATTACAATGCACTGATTCAAATGATGTCGTGTACTTTCCGGGAAATGACTTGAGACCAACCTATGTTGACCAAGCCATTTT
>UZAN01040552.1:38789-70017 GCA_900618425.1 Echinostoma caproni
AATACTATGATTCGATGTTTGAAGGTGTCGTGTGCTTCCGGGGAAATTTTATCGTCATTGAAATACTAGTGATTGTAAAGTATATATATCAGAAGCTGGTACCTTACATTCTTCATCGAGATCCATGAGTCCGTTTCTCGATTTTTCGATCGTGAATCCGCTTCTTGGAGTATCGTTCTTCTTCCGACAGATCATGCCCGTAATACTTCCTTCCACACGTGGGGTCCATCCCAAACTTATTTATTTCTATAACTCAAGCAGAAAAATCCATTTATTTTCCAAGTTGCACGAGTTCCAGTGGACGATTTTCTGTTCGTAAAGTTCTTTAATCTGTACACCCTATCACTATCGTACAGTTCATCCACGGGACCGTCTTTAGTGTGCATTTCATCACTGGCGCCGGAATGTTTGACTCAGGCCCCGTTTCCATCTCATTGAGCTTGGGCTTGTGCATAGAGAGAGATTTTTCTGGCACCTGTGGTGTTGGTGACTGGTTTGCTTCCGTTCCACGTGTGCTGTCACAGTGGATCTGAACCTATCACATCGTAATACTAACTCACAAATCTTTACATTGCTCTCACGAAAAGCATCAATTATGGATTGCTCGTCATTAGTAAGACTCTTCCAACACGCTTTAGTTGACAGTGATGTGAACTAGACTTCTTGGACATCTATCTTCTTTCAAGATCACTGAGAGTGACACGAATATCCAGCATCTGTAACCAGGATGCCACATGGCCATAGTTCATAGTAATCTATCTAACAGTGACTCATCACGGTTGCCAGTTGCGATTGCGAAACAAACGTGGGAGGACTAGCTCACTCGTTTCCGAACCGAATTAGGTGTGTGATGGCCCCGGATTGTTTAAAACTGTTGTCGGTAAAATGGAAACTAATGTGATGAACTTTTCAATTCCGACTTTTTATTTGCTTGCAAAGTTGATTCCCAGAAGTGGGATAATCTTGCATGGGGGAACTGGAGTAATCCAAAAAATCTAGGGAGTGCAATTCCTCTGTCTCAGGGTGTTTATCTGAGAACAGCAGCATCAGTTCGGTAATCAGACAATTGAAAAACAAACGAAGTAACAGATACACAAACAGATGCAAAAGCGCAATCCTCTGAAGTAAGGTTGGATTTCAAGCATAAACTGTACTCCCTACCCGGGAGCCAGATCATTTTGTTTTTGAGGGGTGAAAACTGGACGAGACTGCGTCTATCATCCGAATGAAGTACACCATATTCCTTCAATCCCGTGATATGCTTATCTAAAGATGATAATAAATAATTTGTAAGATTGACTTTTTGAAGAAATCTTTAAAAATCATACCCTTATAAATATTTCGATTCTCAGCACATTCTTTAAATTGACCAATAAATATCGCACTCAAGAATTGAGACACATTGTTTCTGGTCAGGCAAGTATTTTACTGCATCTCAAGCTATAAAACCGGAAGAAGCTGTTTTTTGTCCGTAATACCCACTTAAATTCCCAGGACTTGTGAACTCGTCTCTTTACCGAATAATATTACACTGTAGTGAATGCGATTATTTTGAGTGAGTCCTCTGCTCAGTCTAATATAAAACAATTTATGTCGAGGGTGATACATGACAATAGCACATACAAACAGAAATAACGCTGGGAATGGCGCTACCTCCTATTTACGGTTTAGTGTCCAGTCCGGATGTGAGGAATATTGTGATGGTTGGGTGAAGCTAGGAAGAGTGGGTGCAGGTGTACAAATTGTTTTTGTACAGACAAGGGAGGGGAGAACTGCTACTAATAATTCCCACTATTTTTGTTGTGGGCAGGACACGACGCTTTTAGATTGTTGTTCATGTACCGAGTACAGGGGGGAATGCTTTAATCAAGTCACCTGAGTTACCTGATTCGACATGATTTGAACCCTAGTTTGATGAGTTGAGACGAATTGCTTAAAGCAAGCCATATTCACTAGTTTTATGGTTGTATCTCTCCATATTCAAGGTTATCATGCTTCGTTATTCGCAACCCGAACAAGTTGCATTCTCTACGAGTGTCTTCCATCGGCTGACCAACATATGTTTGCACGAGCACAATCACTCTGAACGGACCCTATCACTTCTGAGTAGTCATGAGAACACAAACTAGCAAACAACCTTGTTTTCGGTGCCACCTCAACTGGCTAAATACAGCACAATTTAAAACAGATTAAAACAGGTGGGGAGAGGAGACAAATATTTACGAAGGAAATCAAAGTTTAAGGAGTGATGATGGACTTGTGACTTTCCACGCGCGCACACACAGACATATACAATCACGAATGTCAATTATCACACAATTTGAACTGATTTGGACGTGAAACGGTTTTAAAATTCAATCTACTTCATGCACTGCAGCAACGCCCCGTAGTTTATTTAGAGTTTGTCCATCATTAGCACATAGTATCAAAATTTACGTTCCAAAATAACTTTTCATCTAGAGGCTTAGTTCCAAATCTAATAAATTCGTGATGCAAATTTATATTAAGGTATTCCAGGTATACCACAAAATTGGTCTCATGATTCATGTAGTACGGTCTGTGGATATTGATGAGTTCAAACCAATTCATAATACGCCTGAATAATCACCAACTGCAGTCATTTCATCCACAATTACTTGTTCCTGCTTGATAATTGCATAATTATTCGTGTATTTCACAAATAAACACGTTTCAGTTATGAAGTTACTGCAAACAAATGGATCAATGCTGGAATGATGTGGCGGGAAGAAACAAAAAACAGTATTCATCCAAAATGTCGGTGGAAAAATGAGTAAATGTAATATATTAACATTAGTTTATCGGCCGACTTATCGCAATATGCTAATAGAGCGATTTCATGTATGGTCCCTTTTTATTCCACTTGCCTACAATTCCGCTTTACTGTCTGTTTTTTCTGCAAACGTTTGTGTGTGTTCCCCAGCGTTTACTTTGTTCCAAAGATCAATACTGGTTCCCAAGTCTTACCATGCAAAAATTTAACTTCCCATTGCATTGCGTTTACATATGGAAACCGCTGTAGGCTCAACCATCTCTAACACACATGCTCATCACGAGTTTTTCTTGCGAATTCATAGTTCGAATGAAACCATCGAGTGAAGAACTCAACTGGTGAAGCACAGTAATCCAAATTATTTAATCTTCAGTTTTGCTTACTTTTATTCAGCACATTGTGATGCAGTTTTCGGGAAGGTGAAAACAGTCAATCAAAAGGCTGACATACAATACATAGTAAATGAGGACATTCAGACAGTGTTGGTCGGTTCGCCCGGGTTATAAGTTAATAACACTAACCGCCTGACCGCGACACCCACTACCACCACCACCACCACCACCACAAATAATAACAACACTTGCATACCCGTTGGCTTTCATTGGTATGCTCATTTAATAGGTAATACTAATATTTTTTCCATCAGATTATGTGGTAAGAATTCTAATTCTGCTGCAGCTCACCGACATAAGATGGCCTGTGACTGGTTGGCCTGCTGTCTACTTCGCCATGTTAACCAGACCTTATGTTTTATTGATCTGCATTTCAAATATTGACCCTGTAAATCGTTTTGACACGCTTACAGTCAACCCGTTCCAGTTAAGTGAGTTGTGTTTATCACAAACCAGGGGCTTACAGTTACGACAGATTAACTTGTGTGAAATAATGAACGAAAACACCACACTAGTATTAACCTTTCTGTTTCCCATTGATCATTCACTTGTTGACTGAGATCCACGGGTCGACATTGTTACGTTGCTACTGCTTGGTTCTATTGGTTCACTTACCTTACTGGATAGTGTGCCATGATTACAAAATGTGCATCGGTGAATGCTTTTATTTACGACACAATTATGCGAATGTGAGGTTAAGCTGATCCCTTGTTAAGATCAGTACCAGAATAAATTAAAATAACCAATAATGAAGCAATTTGATCTTTCCATACCGCCACGTGCTACAGTTCATTCAGTCTCTTTCATTCATGATTTGGTACCATTGTCACGAGTATTGACTAAATCAGTTTAAAAGCCCACAAAATATCGAGAATAACACTCATTTTTCTCAAGAACAATAAACAGCTCAACTTTTACCCCAGCAGTTTCCCGAAACACAACTATCAGATCAATACAAAGGCCATAAAAGAAAGTAGACTCACCATAACATTTTTACTCTGTAGCCGGACAATTAAGAGTTCACCATATATTCATGCCCGCGTAGAAGTGCATAGCTTAACCACAACTGATAAAAATATTTTTGTTCGAATTGTAAAAACTTTAATACCTTTGGAGAGATTTGAACTCACGCGTGGAAGCTCATTTACTGGACTCCGGTGATATCCAAGGTAAACCTACCGTAGCAGTCAGCCAACGTGATACTTGGTGGATTCCATGCGCTTTTGTCAGTTGGCTGAGTGATTGAAAGGTGAAAAGTTCAGTTTTGCCGGTGTGACTTTGTAGTTTATCGGCTAAAGCTTGCGCTGTACGAAACTTAGCCAACATCTATGAGTGGGTTTGAACCCCTCAAATGTTTCCGAACTTTAAGTTTACCAAACAACCAAACTTGAATAGGGAAATCTTTTGTTTGGTGCACATTTTCCGATGACGTGCTTCAGGGTTCAGAGAAAAATAATAAAACAGAAGTATGACTAAAAAAACAGCTCTTGTACTCGCTGTGCACTGTCAATCACTCATTATTCATATCTTTTCTCCCTGATTTCTTACTCATCTATTTCCTTTCCTTGCTCCTTTCGTATTTCAGTTCTGTTGTTCAATTGCATCTCCAATGAATTGATAAGAAATTTGTGGTACGTTTGCTTCTTGTTCTTCCTTGTTGTAGCTAATCCTTTCGGATTTATCATGGTCGGCAGGTTCGTTTGTGCATCGTATACCGTGTAAGTGAATCTGTGAAAACATTATCAACTGATTAACTGGACAGCACCGCAATAAGTCTGCATGAACGCTTTGGCATAAGAGCACACCGTCAAGTAAATATGCGACCTTAATTGAGGATGACTATTTTAACATCCTGCAGCCATTGGCGAGTCTGACCACGCATTAGTTTTGATGCAGTTCACTCTCCGACTGACTGGTCGGCGAAAAAACCAGCAAATTCGGATAGCTCATCAACGACTATCTGTTCCAGCAGTTCATGCACTCTTTGAGTCAGAGCTGGTGCGTGAGGTAAGTGCGCCTCAGCGTGGTGATGTAGACGAGCAGCGGGATCAGATTAGGCGAGCAACGCATTCCGCAGCGAATGTTGCTTGTGGGTCTGAGCCTCAAACCCGTCGGAGGCAATGGATATCTCAGGAATCACTAGCCCTGATGGAGCAAAAAACGGCGAGTCCCCACCTGCCAGGATGAAAATAGAGTTAGGTGGCAGCTACAACGTCGACTCACGAAGAGCCTAAAGAAGGACCGTGAGAACTGGTGGGCAACAATACCTAGTGAAATGGAAGTAGCAGCGGCATCACGGAATAGTCAAAGATTGTTCCGACGGATACGCCATACGGGAGGTGAAACAGTCTACGATAAGAGGGGACAAGCTATTCAGCAAACAGTTCAGCTGACCTAGAGATAACAAGGCTGCTTCATTTCCGACTGAAGCTCCGTGGGCAGTGTCATGCGATCCTCCAACGGATGCAGAAGTTCGGTCTTGCATTCAAGCTCTGAAGCGAGGAAAGGCAGCAGGACCTGATGAGCTCCCTCCTACTCTTTTCAAGATGGGAGGTGATTACCTCGTAACTTCTATTACTACCCTACTGAGCAAATTTTGGATGCAAGAGCACATTCCTTCATCTTGGGGCGAATCACTGATCGTTCCCATCTTCAAGAAAGGCTGTCGCAACGATTGCGAAAACCACAGCGAAATAATTTTGATCCCGATCATCACCAAAGTACTAGCTTCGGTTATACTACGACGTCTGACGCCTTTGAGAGAGACCAACATCCGTGAACAGCAAGCCGGATTCCGGCCTGGCCGTGGATGTATTGATCAGATTTCTACGTTGCGTCAAATGCGTGAGCTGCGCCATACCCACCGTCGGTCAACGATCAAAGTGTTCCTTGACCTGAAAGAAGCCTTTGATTCAGTTGACCACGAAGCTCTGATGAGCTCACTCCTTCGAAAAGGAATGCCCTAGAAATACTTTTACTTACGGAGGTCACTGTACTCACAAACCTCGGGTCGTGTAAGGGTCTACAACGAACTAAGTCGGCTGTTCGTCACCACCAGCGGCATTCGTCAAAGATGCCCTTTTTCGCCGTTCCTGTTCAATTTCGTCGTAGACAAAATACTAGAGAACGCACTTAGTAAACTACAAAACGTAGGTACTGAATGGACGGCTGGAGAAAAGCTGTGCGATTTGGAGTACGCCGATGACATCGTCTGTCTGTTCGAATGTGTGGAGGACGCGCAAAGCGCATAGACTGGCAAGTGTAGTAGCCACATTCGGTATGTGCTTTGCAGCTTCAAAGTGCAAAGTGCTGCTGCAGGACTGGGGTTCGTCTACTGCCGCTCTGAAACTAAATGGTAGGATTTAGTTATGGTGGATTATTTTCCCCACTTAGGTAGTTGCGTGCCCAATGACGGTAGCGCAGCAAAAGAGATAAGCGTCCGCATTTCCAAGGCTCGAGCAGCCTATGCAGGATTGAAACATTTTCGGCATAGACGCGACGTTTCACTGAAGTTGAAAGGTCGTCTATATTTTGCCACCGTTCTTTCAGTTCTGCTTCATGCTTGTGAGACCTTGAATTTGCGAGTAGATATCCGTCGACCAGAAGTTTTCGATTGTCAGTATTTACGCAGCTTATCCCATCTTGGATAAAGAGACCGGGTTAGTAACGTGAAGGTAAGCCGCCGTGTGTTTTGGAGTCTAACAGGTATGAACCTGCTAGCACATCGAGTTCAGATTAGTAGACTTCGCTGGCTAGAGCACATATCGCGTATGCCTAGGTGCCGTCTGCCGCACCGCGTCTTATTTGTTGCAGCTTATCCGGGCTGGAGGAAACCGCGTGGAGGTCAACAGATGACGTGGAGACGAGGCATGAAGAAATGCACTGAGCCATTGGGTAGAGTAGTTGTCTCTCTTCTTCCAGGTTGCAGTCCGAAAGACTCCACAACTGCTTGGTTGGATGCACTGAAGGATATGGCAGCAAACCGGCATCAGTGGCGTTCTTGTTGCCATTTCTTATCAAGTCAGAATGCTTGAAACGGTATGTATGCAGAGTTCGATTGCGTACTCTGTGTGTTGACCATAGTGACTCATCTTCTTCTCCCTCTCTCCAAATAGATCCAATTCCTGTCCACCTTAAATTTTACCACTAACCTTGTATGCATTGCGAATTTGGCAGCGATCAGTGAGGTTCACTTCACTATATTTCGCTGTACGATGATGATGATGATGAGCCATTGGTTATTTACGTTTTCGTTGTTGTATTTTAGCGCTCCGAGCATACTTTGTTGATCGTGCCACGAGATCGAACGGTTGAAATTACGCACCTAGACACAGATTCCAACCAATCAGGACTCCGAGATTCCGACTAATCTCGTGATCCCAAATAAAGCAAGTCGGATTAGTTGAAGACCAGACAGTTAACAACAAGTCCATATCGACGCCCCCTGGACAATGAAGAATCGGTGATTGATTCATTGACAAGTGTGTATTTATGTACATGCTATCTCCAGTAGAATTAACTGCACTTACAGCCTGTGTTGATTCTAACCGACTTTGGTTTTTGTTTTGTTCAGTTCGAATCCGATTTCGCGATATTTGATTACATTAATTATTCCGAATCGGAAATACAATTGTAATCGAAATCTGGCATTGCACTGCTAATCCTCTTCTGAAATTTCCACTCACCGAAACTCAAGCAAAACGCCCTATAAGGAAATACCGGATAATAACTAATTTGAGCAATGGAATACCACTGGATAAACTGGCAACATCCTCTCTTTTGTTCTTTTCGTCACAAGACTCCCGTTTGAACCGCATGACGTTTTGTCCAGACTTTTGACATCTGATTGGTTATTCAGGAACTGTAATTCGTAGCTCACTGGCTGGAGAAATTTTCTAGGTGCAGGTTACCGCAGATACTGTTTTCTATCCCTTTCTCCCTCCTGATTCCATACATGTGCCCCATGCGCATAGAATGAACAAAATGCATAAGGAAATGACCACCGATAATACCGAACGACAGGCCATTCTTGTCTGACTGTAAATCTTATTTCTACGAGTGTTCCCACCGTATGGAACGTCCGCAATGCTTGTAATCTTTATCGGAATCCACTTTTGTCCACATGACTGCTTGGCCCTCCCTATACATGTGGCTATGTGAGGTGCGCCAACAATCGTTGCTTCCAACCTTCAGCCCATCCAAAGTAAGAACTAAGAACAATCTCAGAACAAAGATGTTGAATGATGGTAAACTGGACGTGACTAGAAAGTGAAAAATGCACGAACGCCACAATTTGTGACATTCAGTCATATTGTTCAGTGTCACTACCAAATCGAATATATTGGCCACGAGATTCTCAGTTGTGAAGTCAAACGGTAATTTTACTGATCCATATGTTCATGCCCCAATGACGGGCCACAGTATAGTCACATTGGCCTTCTTCCAAATGTTGCCCCGATCGGCAAGCAGCTGATCAATGGGAGACTCACCGTCCTATTGGCGCAACGCATGCTCCAACTAACAACCTATAGAGGTCAACTATCTGAGATAATGCACGACCGCGATGACCTGAAAAAATTCACCTCACGTCTGTTCGAAATCAATAAATGTCAAAAGCATCAAACTGTGTTGATCATACGAGATCACCAGCATTTAGTTTGACATAAAACGGAAAGTAAATTTGTGAGTTCTTTTTCACTAAAAAGCACGATGAAACTTCGGTTACCTGATTTAGAGTGGTTATCATTTAACTTAGATTAACTCTAACTTTATTTATATTTAAATTCCGTCCCTGGAGTTTTGTCGAAATAACGGAATATGACCCCTGCTTTGCCCTTTTTAACAAACTGCACATCGAATGAATATCCGATTAGATGCAGACATTTCAAGTTAGGTGCATTTCTCGATCACGCTTTGTCGGAGTGAACCAAACACTTCATTGAAATAAAAAGTCTTTTCCTAAGAAAAGCTGTCAGTTATTTGCAAGATGGATTCAGGTTAATTGCAAAAAAATTGTGATCAGCACGCCACAGCCAGAACTGCTCCTAACTCATTTTGAAATCTGAATCGTTTGGACTAACCTGTCCCGCGATCTACTCACAAGGATTTTTGGATTATTGATTTTCGCCTGTTCACCGACCTTTATAATTTGTTTGCTTAATTTTCATCACCAGCCGAGGCGACATCTCAAATGCATACGGAGTGGTGGTGTTCTGTTTCTACCCATTTTCATTATAGATTCTTCTTCATCAACTTTTTCATCTTTCGTTCCCGTTGTTTTCAAAGTAGTTCGCCGTTCAACTAACACAACCGGCAACCGGTATTTTCTGCATGATATTGCGCCTTTTCAGGTCTCATTCCTGGTCAAGACGTGATTTCATCAATGCTACAGCAATTTTTGGATTATCTCGGCTTGAGTACAAACCATCTTCACCAACGTCACAACCGAATAAGAGGCCAACATACAAAAGTTCATCACTTTGGAGACAAAGTATTACACCGTCGTTGGGTTGCACACATCCAAATTGGTTCTAGAGCGAGTGAGCCAGTCCTCTCACGTTTGTTTCGCAATCGCAACTGGCAACCGTGATGAGTCACTGTTAGATAGATTACTATGAACTATGGCCATGTGGCATCCTGGTTACAGATGCTGGATATTCGTGTCACTCTCAGTGATCTTGAAAGAAGATAGATGTCCAAGAAGTCTAGTTCACATCACTGTCAACTAAAGCGTGTTGGAAGAGTCTTACTAATGACGAGCAATCCATAATTGATGCTTTTCGTGAGAGCAATGTAAAGATTTGTGAGTTAGTATTACGATTCGATAGGTCCGGATTCGCTGTGATACTACACTTGAAACGGAAACAATCACAAACCAGTCACCAGCGCATCAGGCGCCAGAAAATCTCTAAGGGAAACATAAATGCGGGTTGTTCGAGTATGCTGTTTCTTTACGAAGTGAAAGAACAAACAATGGAAACGGTTTCCCGGATCAAATGCAAGGCGAAGAGAATTCGGATAGATCTAAAATCTCAACAAACTGAAAAAAGCTCTGGTTGTGAGGTGACTTGGACAATAAATGAAGTATTTCATACCTGTGACCTTATTGAGTTTCAAGAACTTTAGCCGTAAAGTAGGAATTAGATGCATCGTGGACTGAAGGGTGGAATAACATCGATATGAAGATGATTTAAAACCTTCTACAGACCATGTCCAGGAGTTGTTCAATCGTTTTGAGACGGAATTTTCAATCAGTTTGCACTAAACTGGCTTCAATCTGTAAAGACTGTTTCTGGCTTTAAAAATTGTTTTTCGATCTATTTTTGTTAAAATAATTGACAACCTGATGCAGTCTCGTAATTCATTCAGGTATCCTCAAGATTCTCAAAATTTTGACCGTTCATATGGGATAAGAGATAATCCAGAAATCTGTGTTCACGCCATGCTTTTGTCGCGGGTGTAATACATTTGGGCATCATTTTGTTTGTTTCACGAGAAGTCGTAGGATGTGTTGCAAACTTCTGCCGAGTCTCCAAAAGTGCAAAACAACTTACCGGTGCTCATTGTTGATGAAGTGTGTCTCTGACCTCGATTCAGCAAATTTTGTATGTCCTGAAAGTTCCATGGCTGGATTTGAGGTCATAAAATCCGCCTAGGTCTAAACGGACTACTTTTGGCATTGCCCGTGTTCTTGGCCCCAACGGTCAACCAGAAGCATCAGAAAGATTTTTGATAAGACTTGATCAGTTATGCTTACACTACAAGAATCACTGATATCGGAATGCCATCGATGTTGAGGCTCTTCAAGTCGAGTAAAGTGAACTCGAAGCATGTGCTTCAGTGAATTAATCTGTTTAATGACCAATACAGAAGTATTTAAACACGTGATTCATCTAATTAATAAGTTTAATAATAAAAATCAATCGGTCGTGTGTACTCATAAAAGTTGATGTAAAATATGCATTTATATTTTGTTTATACATGGCAAAGCGACAGGGTTGCTTGAAAACGAATGGGCGAAAGCTTTAACTTTTCTTACTCCTGTCCCAGTGATGGTGCAGAGAACCACAAACATACAATTGAACAAACTTGACACTTTTTAATACAGTCACAGTTTTGAACAGACAAACTGAGTAGAAGTTAGAAGTTTCAGTGGTCCTTTCGTAGTTTGATTTATGACTGATCCCTGATACGGATATCAAAAGAAAATGGCTGTGTTTAAGAATTCAGTGAAACACAGAGCTGTTATATACCACTTAACCGATTGAAACCGACTATTTGAGACTACATGAGGGATAATAACATAGCGAAACGACAAATGTATGAAATTTGAAATTTATGGAGAACGATTAACCAGGAATTCTGAAATTTCCGCTTTACAGTTACAGACTAACGCAACATGTTCCGCGTTGTGATCGGTCGTCCATTGTCTCTTTTGGGAATAACTTAGTAATCCACGAAATTGTTCTCTATTTCAGATGCTAGATAAGAATGCCACCAACTAGTGACGTGTTACCGCCAACGATTAAGTATAATTTTCATATTTGACAGCCATTGATTTTCTAAACTTCGTGGTCAGTCTTGTTCGACTCCATACGAACTCATGGGCAACGGTGATTGTGTGTAATTGATATGTCACAGTTATTGCCAATATCTTTGATGGATATTGCCGTCAAATTGTCAAATAACTTGTTTAAAGACTGATAAATAATATTGGATAGTTGTTTCGTCCATGCTAATAAACGAATAGCAGAGCCTTCGTGTTTGCTGTGTACGCCATTTCAGAAAGGAGCACAACAAGTGAATAATTCCGTTGTTATGCGAACGGTCACTTCAACCAAGCTCCGTAGTGCGTTATCAACCAAACACGTGAGCGGACAGGATGAACAAGCAATCACGGGTGAAATGCTTACTGGGAAATCTACTTGAAATGACATGTCAAGGTCAGTGGTATTAGGACAGCTTGTGAGGACGGATGTAAACGTTGACATAGCCATGTCTATGAACTGGATCAACCAATCGGCCGTTGCTACGATCATGTGCTAGTGGGTGTTGTTTGCACGGGACTGCCTGATTCGTATGCAACGGTATTGTTGACCCTAGGTTTTGGTGTATCGTTCGTCCACGTGCATCAAGTGCAGTTGGGCAACTGATGGGTAGAGCAATGTGTTCGGACTAACTACTTGTAACAATTGAAATGAACGCTATGTGGACACCAAATGACCTTGATGAATAACAACACGGACCGCGAAAGCGGCGTGTCACAGAGATAATTTTGTTGCTCTCCTTTTTGACAGATTGTCAAACTAAATGTTCATGTTCAGTGAACTGGATAATGTTCATGAATTTCTTAATTGATAATGCCCTTTGGTGTCACCATATCAAAATCCAGTTAGGTAGAAAAGATCAACTGAGAATTAGCATACACTCGCGAAACTTTATCAATCCCAAACTCGGTTAATGATGTCAGTTTGGATATTGTTGCTGCTCGTTCTAGAACTGCAACTATCATTCTTACTTTATGGTAAGCCGATTGGGTATGCAGTTCAGTGAGCGTCACCGCTGAGCACGCGGTTGCGATTGGAGGTAGAGATCTATGAGCAATGTACAAGTTTTGATCGAACCCGTGTGACATGATCCTCAGAAAAGATGTGTTTCAGTTTCCAACATAACACTTGCGTGTTGACATCAAAGGATGAAAAACAAATATTCTGAACTTAATCTCCCACCACAATGTTCTTAAGTCTTTTTTTATCATTATTTGAATTGACGCAGTCCGTGAGAGTCACGAGAGAGAAGTCTAATGGTTCAAAAGTTACATATCAAAAAATATTTGATGCAAAGTAGTGTGAAGGTTCATTCTTTGTAACAAATGGTTACTTTTTATGAGGGTGTTCATTTTGGTTAATATAAATATTCCGAATAGCGTACCTTTTTCATAAGATGTAAAGCAAATAAACCGAAAAATGATAGTTTTTATCCTGCATAAATTGAAAAACATTGTGATCTCACATTGATCGCTAAAATAACTCTCATCACGAAACGTGAGAATTGACCTTCAAAAATTGATCACGAGGCTTACGACTAGTGGAATAGAGGTTTTGAACTGTTACCGTTCCTAAACCGGAAAATTTCTTCGGGAGATGTTTGTATTAGTGAGGCAAAGAGGCAACCTATTGGAGAGGTCCAATAAACAAGGGCCTCAGTCCCTGACTGGTGCAAGTACGCTGATGGAAACACAAGCACAACTTATCGCATGAACAATGAAAGTTCTCGAAGAGTCATCAAAACCTTTTCCTGTGTTGAATACAGAAACAAATTAGCTATTTCTAGAATCGCCGTTAGATGCCAGGGAGTGGCATGTTCTGCATAAAACCGAAAAATGCTATTTGATTGTCAACTTGGTGAACTCTATGCCAAAACTACTGATCCAAGTGCCCACAAAAGAGGGCATGCGGAGTATTAAAAAGGCAAAGTACCTGTGCCAATCCTATGAAACCTTTTTATGAACAACCTCCTGTGATTTAGAGTATCAAGCTTGGATTAGCCCATTCGATTGTTCAGAGGCAGGCACTCCTGTGATATTTTACTGCTGAAGTTTCGTTATCTTACAACTGATCCGACAGAAACCGTCCACGAAATAGATAAACGGTACTTTATGACATGGCATTCGACTAATAGAAGCAACAACATACGTGGATACCATTACTGATGTGTTGTGTCTTGTGTGGGGTAGTACAATATTCCTTCCTCTGAATGAGTCTTAAAACACTATGCATTGCTGGGGAGAAATCTGACGCAAGTCTGGGTATCGTACGATTTCAACCAATACCTGAACACCAATTTCAAAATCTGGGCTTCTATAAGGGTTCTGTGCGGATGAGTACGGTCTAGTGTGCAACCGTCCAATTCTATTAGCATTCCCTCCAAATCCGAATGCCGAGAAACATTGCCGTAAACGATCACTGAGTTAGTGATGTCAGTTGAACTGCTATCAGTTAGGCGTTGTCTGAGCCACCGATTGAACCCTCGGACGTGTAGGATCCCCTCAAATGTTTGGAAATCAGCAATCCGTTGTGATGTGTAACGCATACAACATGGGTTTTTATTCTGGCTAATGGCGATCACGGTAAGCATTAGGCTGAACGCTCTCAGATGTGGTTGCACAACCGTTGGTCTCCATCCGAAGCAATCGGACGACGTATTACCTTCGTCGAACTTATTGTCCCCGAGACGGCATGCAACTATTCCAATGAAATTTATTAACCCTGAAGTCAGTTTATAACTGTTGTAATGCTTACGGATTTATTCGACTCGGCTTCCAATTGCTATAGTAGCCGGGTCATCCTCCACGCAAGGTAACGGCTCACTTACTTCGGTTCCAGCCATCGCTACTTTACGGATTAGGTGATGATCCGGTAGTTTCCGGCCATTTTTCCAAGAGCCCGTCAACATCTCGCGGTGAACGGATTTATTCCCAGTAAATTGACTGCACGTTCTCAGTGGCCTCGTCTATCAAATAACTTTTAAACGGAATTTTACACTTCTTTTGATCAGCACATGTAAGGATCACGTTATACCCGGTTCAGATATGAAATTCATCCGATTAGTTGGTTGAAGGTTGTGTGATAATACCAATTCCAGATTTACTAAGTGCTAGTTCGGCGTTTGTCCATCCGTTCCTTTCGATCGTGCAATCATGTGATGCAATTGTTCATGACAAATACCGATCAACACGCTTTCAGGGTGCTTGTCCGTGAGCCGTCCTGACCTAGTTTTAGGCCGTCGTTTAATCAGTCGATGTTTTCTCACGGGTAAACTAGTTTACCCGGTTCTGATGAGCACGCAGTCTTGTGTGGCCTTGTGTTGGGTTGCGGCCATATTCAACTGTTGCACTCATGCTGTTGTCTAGTCTGGCCACGAAGCGTCTGCGAAAAACCATTCTAACTTGATGAACAGTGCAACATCAACAGCAGTTGTCCTCTGTCAATCCTGGACCAAACAGCTGTCCCATTTCAGAACTAGAACCACACTATGATGCCCAGCATTGTGTGTAAATATTTATCATAGCTTAACAATAACCCATAATATTCGTATTCGCGCTGACAGCAAGAAGAATCTATATGAATTGATGTAAATCATCTAGTTGTGATTTATTTTTGATCATCAATACACATAACACAGTGGAAAGTTATTTCGTGTGAAACGAAAAGATAGGGATAAATGCCTACTGGCAAAACTTTCTTGTTTAAAAACCAGATTGTTCCAGGTTAACGCGACGAGATATGTGACCAGGAACGGGAAATGTCGTGATGTTTACCTTTTTATCCTTTTCTAGTTACAGGAGTTCCTGTTATACAGTACTTTCACTAAATAGCAGTAATTACCATTCGCCTATGAATCATAATCATGTTAGTAGTTTTAAGAGTCAAATGTGAAATTCGACTCATGTTGTTTTTTGAAAAACTCATCCACGTTTTGTTTGTAATGTAACCGTGTAGTACTCAATTACATTAGTCTGTAGATGGTAGTTTTGTGATTGATGACACTGAATTTCTCTTATCAGTGCGACCTGTAAGACTTTGTTGCGTCATCGATTGTACCAACCACTTAGGAATGTGTTCAAACATCCGCTGTGTCAGGGGTCGATTCGTTCGGCCGATGTAAGTGTCACCGCAACTGTAGGTGAACTGGTAGACGATATGTGTGGCAACAAACCCTTATATGATCTGTACAGGGAAGATTATGAATCATATGAATCATATCTTATGACCCAAGGATTAGCAAGCACAGATAGTACGTACCTGTTAGTCTGCAGGGTCGATAGATTAGGCGGAAGAAAATCTGTGATCGAATAAATCCATCTATAAAGAATGAGAGTTCCTAACTTTTCCGGAAATCTCGTTCCATCTGACCCAAAGAAAACCTCGGGGGATGCACGACAAGATACCAGTGAAGACGAAAAGTAGATTGACCTAAAAAACTTCCAGTCAGATAATGAATGCACCAAAGTGGAAGTATTATGTAAACCAATGATTAAAATTGAATCACAAGTAGACGATCTACATCTTTAATCTTGTGGTTGTCAGTGTGCATGAGAACAGAATGACGTGCTGCTAAACTATGATAAATATGTACACACAATGTGCTGGGCAACACAGCTAGTATCTAGTTGTGAATTGTGACAGCTATAGACTACCACTGACAGAGGATAGCTGATGACATTAAGGCTCATATAATTTTGTGGGTACTGGGTTTGTTTTAAATTGTGATGTGCATCCTTGGTATTGATTGAGAGCAGGTAAAACGCAATAGTGACTGTTTTTTAACCGCGTAACATCCTCGAATATCCCCTAGAACAAGAGAAAACGGCAGCCGGTCGACTAATCGAAAATCCCATCTTTCCACAGTTCTCTAGGTCAAATCTCGGTGTAAAACTGATTGAGCATTTCTAAAAATGCGTTTAGAGATCGAGTCAGGGTCGGTCTAGTGCCATATTTTTGCTAACGTACAATCGACTGTACGCATACTATCATGAGATCGAGATCAAACCAAATAAGTACTAAAAGTTTCTAACTCAGATCCAAACAAAAATTCTATCATGAACGGGCAGAATAAGCGAGAATTTGATGAGGTCAAGCTCAAGTTGGGTGTGAGGCAAAGATTAAGGTGTAGAAACCCGTGACCTGAGTTTGCCTGTCCTTGCTATGATCTCAGCCATCTCGATCATGTTACATTGGTATACCTACAAAACAACAGCAACAAAAATAATAAGGAGAAAGAAGAATTACTACTACCACCACGAAAGCGACAACGAAAACAAGAAAAGCATTTTCTTGCTCTTGTTTCTATCTTCAACTTCCTCTCGTTCTCTATAAAAGTAATTTGGGTGAATGGTTTCAGTTTACATGAAGTTCCTGGTCGATCTTGTGGTGTATACTACTCAACAGTAATGCCTATTCAAGACGATTCAATCTTTGTTTTACTATCCGGAAATTTACTTCACCAAAACATGACATACGTTAAACCGGAAGTGAACATCTAGTGATGTACTGATCATTCAACTTCGTATCAATCAAATGAATTCCGACTCAAAACCATCATGAGCAGAGATTGCATCCCCGTGCAACAGTATAATCTTAAACTGAATTAAAGTGAACGTGACTGATAAAACCTTGTCTAAGTACTCTGTGTGGATGTCATGATGGTAATCTATTTCGATATTTATTGTAAAAACACTTTCAGTAAAACGGCCTTCAAAATAAATACTTAAGTATCTTTAAAACAAACAATGCAAACAATAGCCGCGGAGATAGAAGCGCACAAGAGGTAAGTACGCTTGTAAAAAACGTTGCGTTTGCTTTAACACAGGTCGAACAGTCTTGTTTTCGAGTAGATCTGATGCCGTAAACGACTTGCAAAAGTTGCGGTGTCCTTTGCAAGGACACACAGAGATCGTGCAAGGTCATATGCGAACAATGAGACAGGCTTTTGGTTGAGAAAAACCGATGTCCTCAGTTTCAAAAGTACACATGTATCCACCAGTTACTTCACTAAATCAGGAGACCGTGAGAGAAAGAAGAATGAAGAGAAAGCTAATAATGCAAATGAGTAGTAAATTTTTATCAGCTCTTTCCTACCAGTGGCTGAAACAAATACGAGGCCAACGTTTGCTCCAAAATGGGCATTGTTTATTGATTTGTACTGGCTGTCATTTGAACAAATTTTGGCTTCACGCACAATCCTCAGTTCATCCAGTCAATCATACATCTGAAGCCCTAGACTCCAGATTCACTCTTATTCGAGCTCATCAGTATTGCATATACACCGTCCCGTCCGGGCTTTGAACTCTGGACCCATCGCATGGAAGGTGTGTGTGTTGCCACTGTGCCAATCGGCTTATGTCAGGGCTGAAACAAAGTACCAATTAATATTTGTTCAGATGTCGTCCTCAGAGATGGTCAGTCAAGTCATTTCGGCGCGACAGCAACGAAGCGAGACACAGCTTACTGTATTTTAATTCCATTCGAACGCATCCCACGAAGTCAGGACTTTCTTACAGGTTACGGGCTGACTAACCACAAATCTACAAGGCTCGATTAGTAATTCGCATATCAATCACAGTTACTTGTGAGTTGTTTACCATGAAAATTGTTCTTCAAATGCCAATGTGATGTTTCTCAAGTAAATATATAATAATGAACTTATTATTAAATTCTTATTATGTGCAGAGATGAAGTCAGAATAGTGATTAATCAGAAGCGAACTTGTAACTATCCCATTCTTCGAGATAACGCAAATCAAGGTATTACTTGTTACAATTTTTGGACAGCGACTCAGGAACCAAACGGTTCAAACATAAAGTGTGACGAACAAAACACTAGAAGTAATTCGTCACGATTTATTTGACCAATGACCTGTCCTTATACATATGATTCCAGTATTTCATATTCCAATGTATCTGACCGCTAATTCTATCGATCTTCTATAGTGTTTTCGACGGATGTCTCAGGATATACGATGCAGGTGTATTGAACATTTTTTGTTTATGGTTGCGCCATTGGTCACTGTGATGACTTCGCGCTGAACTGACTTCGGAATCAGCTTAAACCCTTGAGTAGTAACAGAATAGCATGCAACCAAGGTTCAAAATGTAACTACATTTGCATTCCTTGGTTTTTATTCTGGCTTATCTTATTCATATTATGGTGGAATGTTATTCGCTCCTGGTAACGTTAAGAAACTGAATATCGTACAATTGCGACTTCACACACCTAAGATTAATTCAAAAAGAAGGAGGGAAACCGTCCGAAAAGGCTGCTTAGAATATCCACAAACCTAGTGCGAATGAAGCGAAGTGCTGTTATTACACTCAAAAGTTCCTCTGTAACTATTCGACTTGCATTGTGATTTCGGTGCATTACTAGGTTGACAAGCGGGAGTTGGTGCAATTCACTGTTTACATGACGAACGGTGAAGGTAACCATCCACAGTACATAGCGGTTTTGATAGCATTCGGAACAAGCAAGTGTGGTATTGATTCATCTCATTTTCACTCTGGTGCATGCAGTCTTTGGACGGTGCCAAACAACCTTTTCTTTCACATACCAATTTATACTACTCTTCATTAGTAAGTAATTCCCATATAAATACAAGGTGAAAAAGTGATTCACTCACAAGCTGTTATCACTCCACAAAAACAAAACGCGCTATTTCGAAATTATTCGTAGTAAATTTAAATCTGGTCCACTACACGACCACTAAATAAGTTAATCTTTGCTACTATTGGTGTATTAAATAGTTTTATTCATCTTGTCATTGAACCATATGAATTTCCCACGTGGCGTGTGGAACCTATGTTGATCGTTTACGGAGATGGAAATACTAACAGTTAATTGACTAAGCTTTAAAGACACTGCTTAGCAGAAATTTCAGCTTTGGTTCATGTGCACTTTATTCCGCTTAAACTGTGTCAAATGGCAATGAATGAACACAACTCACAGGACCGTCCATACACCCGCGTGAATCGTTGTAGTAGTATCCGGTGAGGAAAGTCGATCGCTCGTGAATAACAAGTCAGAGTTGTCGTCATTACAAAGTGGACTTCAAAGATGGAAAAAAGTGCAACTTGTTTGAATAAAGGCGCTAGGTTTGTGTTTTCAGCCACCCAGTATATTCAATCTTTGGATTCGGGGTGAAGACCGGATTTAATTCCAGCTGTCTATTATTTGAAGGCTGGGGAACTTGGTATGAAAAAAACACTTCTTCACAAATGGACAGGCAGAGTAGGACCTGTGCCTTGGACACCCAGATCTCCAAAGTTGAACCCATTACTTTTCTTGTTCTGTTTAACCGGGTCAACTGTGATGCTGGCACTACACTATCACATTGCGTCAACTAACTGAAAGAATACATTAGAATTGCATCACAAAAAATCTCCTTGAAGAAGCCATGAAGGTTCTTATGAGTCTCATAAAGCAAATTGAAAAATGTGTTAAAAATGAGGTTTGGTGATTTGAAAATGTGCTGTATCCACTAAGGGAGGTTCACAATTCAGTGAGTTTATTATAATCTGTTCCTTTTCAATAAATGAGCACATCACATTGACTCATCGTTCATTTGTTTCTCAAGATTCCATCAAGTCAACTGCATCTTACCCGTATTATTCGAGAATTCGAGAAAGCTGATTCAGGACGGTTCTACTGGTTCACCTTTTGTCGTGTATGATTTTTCTATGACAAATTCAGCGCTTCGTCCGTTAGATCCATCTTACAATGACTTGTTTTTCACCAACAATCAAGGCCAAAACATAGTGGTTGACTTTCACCATCAGGTGTACGGACGATTCAGGAGTTGTGATCACTCGTTGTCATTAACCACAGTTTCATCAGAAAAAGATTTAAGTGAACCACAGCTGAAATTTCTATTTAGGAATGTGTTTTCAGTTTAGAGAGTTATCAGGTATGAGTCAAATGCGCTGTGACGGAAATTGAGTCCCATGAAAAACAAATAAGAGTAAAAGCATCGTATACTGATTCCATGGAAGTTAAAGCCTTCAAGAATAAACGTTGCCAATACCAATGCGATAAATGTTTCCTTCATAAGTCGCTAGCTATCGTCTTCTCTACACCCGTGATCGTGCTCATAAATTTGTTTGCCGAATCATTTGGCGGTTGAAACTGTGGCAAGCTATAGCGTAAGCGGTGAGCACGAAACAACCTAGCTTGAAATGACCTTTATTTGGTCCCATCATTAGAGGAGCGGTACATCAAACTATTTCATTGTTTTATTCGTTACATAAGATTCTTGAAAAGTAAACACTCTCTCGTCTGTCTGGACATCGAAAACCCATGATCTGGTGTACACGTTAACTACACCAGAATTACCGACAACTCAAACTTTCATGCGGTTTTGTAACCCTAACAAGTCTAAACCATCTGTTTTCTTCACAGATTAGGTTTACTCTCGGCCGTACTTAATGGGATCCAATTCTTTGTTTTACTCGTTACCGAGCTCTCGAAAACAAGTGAATACTGTGCTGCTACTACTACTACTGTACTGGGCTCAAAGACCAACATCACTGGTACAAACAAAACAGTTGTGATTATACTAAACGTTCATAAACAGTTTTTTCTGGCAATAGTTTACTGATGCATACTTTGATAGAAAACCGCTAATAGTGACTGTTAAGCGGATAGACGGAACGGCGGTAACATAGGAAGGGATCAGTGCGTGCTGAAAACAGCTTCGAAAGGCGCAGTGATTGCCACCTGTACGTAAAGCGATCTGAGACCTCGTGGAACACAGATGCCATATATTTATAGTTCACCAAAGATTCATGAGTTAGGAGTCCCGTTGTCCCCGATTCTATGATTCAATGATCGCCTCGCACAGATTAGAGTCCGTAGAGTCCGTCACTGTGTAGTCCGGAAGTGTTAGAAAGTGGACTTGGAGAATTGATGAATGCCTTTTGCACTAATGACGATCCCTTGTCTCTTATACATTACACACTTATCATCCCTAGGCCAAAATGCACTATGATCGAAACGAAACCCGTTTTTATTAGTGTATCATTTAGAGGAGACGATGTAATTACGCGGTTTGGTCGTGGGCTTTGTACTGCAACTGAGTGTACATATCCTGCCGTGAAGCTGATTAGGATTCATCAGACTCGGTTAAACATAGACAGATCCAAATATACGGTTACCGCCAGTTGCAACCATCTTTTTCAATGTAATTGCGATTCGCGGTAGATCAGAAGGACTGAACGCGGGCTGTCGACCTGAATGACAGGGTGTGTTCCGAAAAGCTTCCAGCAATTGCTGTGGCGCAAGATTCATTGAATACCGGACACTGCATTGACGAACTTAAAGTTTCCCATGTTATCCTCAAACTTAGAAGCCCAAGGATGCTTAGGTTTGCCGAGCGATTGTCACTAACCCTTTAAATCCTGAGTTTCAAAGACCTTTGGCACGTATTTACTTTCATCTCTTGTCTCCTGCCCTCCTTCCCCTCATCTCAGCAGTTCACCTATTCCACTGTTGACAATTCACTCTTCTTGTTTTTATATTACGTAACTCATTGGATTCAATTAATTGGCCAATTTTCCATTCCGTTACCTATTGTGTATTAGTTCCCATTCATTTGTTTCATTAGTTCCACGGAGCACATAATGGGAGCACAAATTGGCAAGCAAGCTCGTTTTCAGTGTGTCTTAATCATGCCATTACAACACAATAAATATGACTACTAACAGAGAAGGATTTATTTGATAGTACTTAGCCCTTTTTAACTCTCCCTCCTAAGCGATCAATCGTATTCCATTAAGTAAATATTTCAATGCGAGCATCATTTTTTCTGATTCTTTGTAATCATTACTCCCTATTTGTTCACTAATGTCCAAAAGACTAGTAATGACTGTATATCCGGTTTCTTTCCTCGTGAATTCACTGGAGTTTAAAATTGTCCACTTATGGTACTTTTCTTGTAGCATTCAAACCTATTTAATGTGTGTAGCCCGCTGATTAAGAGCATGCCAAATCGACGGTTAATATCAGTCCTGCTCATATTGTGCTAGTTGTTTTATTCAAGCGTCCATCAAACTTCAGTCAATGAATGTTCGCGGGTCATCCTCATCATAGTATGATACGCTTCTCAGAAATCGCAAACACATGGGAATCTATTTCAGTCGACGCGAGAAGTGTGGGCGGTTGACCAAAATTTGTCCCTCTATCTTCAGAGTTATGGTAATTAAGGTTATCAAACATTAAGTGGCGAGAGTAGAAAAAGTGATTGTGTTTTCAATTCCTACGGAATAGCTATCAATGCACACAAACTGGAGCAAACTCCAGTAATGTGCCTCCCTGTAGTAGGCAATCCACGATTCAGCATAATGTGTGGTAACTGATTCACGTCAATTACGATCGTTTCGGTTACGCAGTGTTACTACCGAACTTGAATCGCACCGCCAATACACAGTATTGTTGTATTTGGGCCCTTAACTCAACACAAGAAATCACAAAGCGCAAAGCAACGTGCTGATCGGAGCCCGGTGAACGTTTGTGAGAATTGATAGACTGATTAAACTATGGCCTAAAACTGGATCAGACTGGCCCACGGACAAAAACGTTTGGAATGATATTAGTCAAAACTGCATCACTTGATCAGGAAATCTGTTGGAAAGGCTGAACGCATACTTGCACAGCATGCACCAATACCGGTGCTAAGAGCTAAGATATGTAACGCGTATATTACAGGACGAAGTACATCTATCCAATCGGACCAACGCTGGAACGGAAATCGTCAACTATGACAGTGAATAAAAATACTATCGATCGAACTGCATACTGTCTTGAAAGAATGTGATAAGGTTTTTCACAAACCGGAATGTTGTAAGTTTATTGGTAGCAAGATTTATCTCTGATCATCGTATGTTAAACAGCCAAGTTTTTTGACATAATGGTTCATTCCCTATGCACTACAAGAACAGATTGACGATAAACTGATTCTCTGGCACCGTGAAGACGTTAATGGGATACATTCATCTGCCAAGTTCTAAAGCTGGTTGATATTATCGAACTACCAACAACATTTCCACCACACTTACTGACTATGATCGCAAACATACCGACGCACACGGACCGAATCAGGCACTTCTCGATATCGGAAATGTATTAGCTTGTTAACAATCAGAGTTGACCAATGAATCCAAAATCAATATTCACTGGCGTTTGTTTGTAGATAATTGCTGGCAAATCTTCATTTATTCAATGCCTGGGATGTCATAAAAGTCGATAAAGGGTGGCATTACTAGAATGCCTAACGCGTTCACCCACGAAAATTATATACTGAACGAAGACACGTTTACTGAGATACACTCAAAATCATTGACACTGATGTATTCTTCTGCAGCAGTACTACTACCGGTTACAAATCAGTGATAATCTGTGACGTATGAGACTGACCTCGATACAATTATGGTACACTTTGGATGCATTGAATATGCAGAGTACATGACTCGAATAAATTCCGTGTGCTATTCCATTCGAAGTTATTCTTTTTCTGTGATCGGTATTGCGCGAATTCCGCAGCTACATTTCGAGTACTATTCACAATAATACCCAATATTAAGAGGCTTGCTAACCAGTATCGACACTTTGTGGATTTTGTGCCGGTTCTATTTGTGGTACGACAACCGTATTATAAGTCTGACGCGTTTGTATTCAGGTCCATTTCACTCATGGAAAGCAGTCACTGGTGGTAGATTGATGAAAAGCCACTGGCTGTTATCCTTGCTACTAAACATTACTAAAACGACGTTTTAAGTGACAGATTGCAATATGCATCACATTTAGAGTCTTCGAACAATTTGGAGAAATTAGCTGAACTGACGAATAGTCTTAAATTATTGAGGCACTGGTATCGTTTGGGGCATAATTTGATAAAGGAAAATGGTAGAATCAGCCCTTCCTGTTTCGGTATTCCGACAAACAAAATATCACATCACTACTCACGAGTAGTTGAGAGTTGAATAGGAAAATTGATTCCAGCCCAGTACGTTCTACGAATACGCATCCGATCATAAGGAAGAATTGGTCTGAGGAGAGGTTCAAATTGAAATCAGTAGATTAGGTATTGTGTTTTCTTCGGTGATATGAAACTAAAATCAACAAGCTTGAAAACTGTAATTTAATTAAGACCGGATGAGATGGTTGGCATAGTGATAGTAGTTTCCAAGTGATGGGTTCCAAGTTCGATTCCCGAACCGACCAGTAAAAATGCAATACAGGCGAGATTCAACCAGAGAAACACTAACATTTAATGCTCCTCTAGTATACGAATTGAGGCGTTCTTGTGAAGACGTAGTCTATAGATCTATCGTTCGTCATGGAATGGCAAAAATATTAATTCCGCTAGTTGCTCTGGTGAATGACGCAGGGATTATAGCCGATCAAACGTAATGAGAAAAATAGAAAAATGCTTAATTGACTTGTGAAAAATTTAGATTGGCACATATAAACCAAAGAATTTACCGAAATATCTCACTGAAATAATCACAATGAAAACAGTCTGATTATGTTACAACGCATTTTCAACCTAACCTTCCCTATGCGAAAGCTCACTTAGTTCCGTTCCGACGGGCCCTCTCACGGTGGAGATTCAGGATTAGTCAAAAGGGTATACGCAGGAATACCTAACTTACACAATTCCAATTGGAGGCCAAAAAACACTATTCAATCAATTCTATGAACCGCTGCAACGTAGCGTGCCTCGATGTAGCACGACTTCTTCATAATTTATAGGTTTTTATATAATAAAATTTTCACACAAACGTAGTCTGAAAAACACTATAATGTGTCAGTGTATCGTATATAAATGTACGAGATGAGACCAACCAATGCAATCAGTGGGCTTTGATTCCCATATTTCCAAACAGTTAGGAACATTTCAGAACATTTTCTTATAAGCCGTGACCCCTAATTCAAATACTTCTAATAACTGCCACTCACTGTTGGATTTACCAGTGAGCTGATAGTAGTGCGTCCAATCTCAAGGGTTGAGCGCACGGTATGTGCCTACGGAGTTCAGTGTTCCAAACTGAGTGTTCAGTACCGGTTCCATTCGATTGAAATCTCTGGTATTGGCATGTGTGTTGCTTGTTCTGTGATTGATTTGGACTACATTTATTATTATTATTATTATTATTATTATTATTATTATTATTATTATTATTATAGATAACTTGTGCAGGGAACTATGCCTACATTTCAGTCAAAAATATGTTTAACATTACAATGGGATAAGAAAATGAAGTGAAAATTTGTATACAACAATGATAAAACTAAATGGTGTTCATCTTTGTAGATTTAGGATTAATTCTTTACGGATCCTCGCCGTGTTAGGGAGGGAAAGCAGCGAAAATTGGCTCGGGTTGTAGCATGTGGGAACGGCAAGCAGATAAATTGGGATTGAGTGAATGACGGGGGTCATTGAGTATCTTATGAGCAAAATTCTCAAATGAAGTGGTAGGCAAATTACACAATTTTGTGATCAGAGAGGTCGGGTACGGAGTTGATGACTGAGGGTTCCAAGGGATAATCGGATCTGGAAAGACTAAAAATGCATTCAAACAATGTAGAGGTATTCAACCGGTAACCGGATTGATTCGAAAATGATTGCACTTATAGTAGACTGTCGGAAAATGACTCTATTTCCTATAGTTTTGAAATAGCTTGGCATAAGACATCATCTGCATACCTAAAGGTCTTGGCTGGAGAGATCGAGGGTAAGTCACTGATGAAAGTTGAAAATAAGAAGGGAGAGAGCACAGCACCCTGAAGGACTCCAGAATTCTTCATTGTCGGTTTTTAAATAGTGTCGCTTGCTTTCGTTCTTTGAATCCTTCCTGTGAAATAATCTTTTAACCAAGGTAGTGAGTTAGTGGGACAACCGAATGACTGTAACTTTGCAGAAGAAGAGATTATGGAACGGAATCGAATAGTCAAGGCAAACACAACGAACAGACTTTTGAGAATCATCTAAAGATTTGCAAATAAAACGCATCATTGAAGAGACGGCATCTATTTTGCTTTACGAAAACTGAAGGGGGTCATTGGGAACAATAATACCAGACTGCAAGCGGGTGAGAATAGCGCGCTCTGTAAGTTTAAGTCCAGAAGAGGTGATGACAATAGGACGAAAGCGTTTAGATAAAATGCTAGATGAAGAGAGTTTAGGAATATGAACAGTGGTAATCGATCTCCAGTAATCCGGAATCGAACATGTGTGAATGGATTGGTTAATAAGGGACTCAAACATCTCTGTGACTGAGCTGGTGCCATATTTGAGCAATGATAAAGATGGACCATCGGGGCCAATTGCGTTCGTGATTTTCGTAGTTTTGAAGAGATGAGTGATTGGGTTTGTGGTAGATGGAGTGATCTGTGGAGTACGGAGACAGATCATTCAAATGATAAATGAATTCAGCATTGAGGCTGTCCACGTCAATGGTTTTATTTGTTATCCGTTTCTTCTATCCGCAAAGCAATCTGATCCCATGCCATAATCGTCTTTCATTTCAAGCACCCAGAACATACTTTGCGAATGAAGCATTCAGTTTTTTATCTTTGTCCTGATTTTCAGTGTGAACTATTTGACAGACGGGATGTTTGATGCATTTTGAACGCTCATCTAGTATTCTAAGAGCTTTTAAACGCATAGTCTGCTAGTGTGAACAAAAACTGTTTCCATAGGACAGCATAGATGGAAAATCGTACTAATTTTTTCTGTAAAATGTTCAACAGAACAGGGAGACTGTTGAACGGAAAACCATGAAGAAATGATAGTGAGAGATTTACTCAGGAGATGGATTCTGTTGGCTGAAAGATTCCGATTTTTTATGTTGATTTGTTTTGTTTGAATAACAGGGGAGTAAGACAACCGAGAGTAAACCTTTGGTCTAAGATTTAGGAGACAGTTTTCACTAGACGAAATTGGCGCCTTTAGTTTGAGAGAGAAAGTATTAGGGTGAATAGTAATACCCTTGTCCAAAATAGCATTTCCTCTGGTGGGTGTTAGCGAGAGATCTGATAGACCGAAAGAAAGTAAAGGTTGGGTTGATCCGTGATTAAACTCATTAACATTCAAAATTAAATCGTCAACTAAGGGAGCAAGAAAAGGAATAGATGCATCATCGAAAGAGCTAATTTCAATTTATGAGCGAGAAGGGGCAATTTGTAATGATTGTGCTTCGATAAGAGGAAAACCTAGGTTGACATGAAACAGTAAGGTAGTCAATACCATAAGAAAAGAAAGCAAACAACGTTTCGGACTTACCGCACCAACTGGAGTTAATGTAGTTTATTACACCACCTCCGTACTTCTTTTTGCTTCTTTCTCTGTCTTGCCGAAAACTTCCAAAACCAGGTGTGTTGACCAGCGAATCGTCTATGTTTTGGTTGAGCCACGTTTCCTGTACGCATATCACACGTGTTTGTATGCACGCGATAAGTTAGTCGATACGTGAGGTCAGCCAGTTTACCAAACAGCGAGCGAATGTTGGGAATGACTAAAGAGGGAATCGTCACCTTCAAAGGAGGAATGGGTGCAAACGCAGTCTTCCACCTGGCACGCTTTCGTTTCTTACTCGGAGCAGAAAATCCAGTTTGGGCAGAAACATGTGAGTTGGATAACACAGGAGAATAATAAATATCCTCTAGACTTAGTAATAATTCCCTGGATACGAACATCGAGAGAACATGGCAGAAACCATGCAACAAATTCCAATGCGACAGTGAACACAAACGTAGCGCAGCCAATCGAAGGATTCAACGATAACATCAGCCAAGTAAGGTAAAAAGCTTCATTGCGGTTTGAGAAGCTTCCTAAGGAAAGATAAATTATTTTAATTCAACCGAATGAACGATACTGACGATGCTATTGATTGCATGCATTGACGGGTACCCACGAGCATACAATAACAATGTACCTCAGCCAAACAAAGAACGCCCAGAAGAGTACAATTTCGAGAACAGCCAAACCGAATAACAAAACACAAAACCTAAGACGAGGTTATTTATTTGGTTCAAACCTAAAAATAATCTTTTCCGTCTATACGCACTTTTCCAGTCATACATTGATGTCCTTGTAAATTAGCTCAAAATGACAAAATCTTAAGGAGGTGAGATAAGAACCGTTTTTGGTGCGGAAAATTGGAACGTGGAAAATTTCATAATCATAAATAAAAATAGGGGAACGATGAAGTCCATTTTTGTTGCAACAGTGAAATTTTCCACTCCATTCCATTCCAGTACTCAAACTCATCTCTTTTTGCTTAACAAAAGCAAGAAATCCACGAGGATTTCAATTTCCACCCTCTGTTATTTGTTATCATGGTTGGTTGCTGATCGTTTCATGCATTGCTAAGCAAATGACTTTTGGAACAAGGATTTTTTATCTTTTCAGATTATTAAGAAGATTCACGAATAAGTGTTAGATGAGCGTTAAATAGAGCTTGGAGAATCTGCTCACAAGAAGTAATGGAAGATGAACTCAAATTTATCTCCAACGTGCTCAGAAGCAATGGCTACCCAGACCGCTTCATTCAATGAAATATGATGGAACAGGAACCAAAAGTAAACACCGATAGGGTGGAAAAGAAGGACCTGTTAATTAGTTTTCCTTTTAAGGGTGAATTTGCCGCTGAAACCCTTTTTAGACGACTAAATGGGGCGCTAAAAGCCATCTTCAGTGCCGTGCACCTTCTCTGCTCTTTTGAAAGTTCGCCACTGATAACCAAACGGATTAAAGATAAACTACCGGTGTTGATCGCTTCAGTGATTGTTTTGTCGTTCAGATGCGTTTGTGACTTACTCTTCGTCATTCGTACGTGCCGTAGGTTATCTATCCGCGTGAATGAACATCATCCGCGCTATCTGAGTCGAGGTGGTTCCGGATCTATCACAAGTGCGATTCTCGCTCACTTGGTTGACGCTGGCCATCGTGTTAACCCAAATGAACCAATCCGCATTAATTATTAGGTCCCTCCGAACCGGTCCAAATACGTTACAATGCGTAGGCTGGTCCTAGTCGAAGCCATCTGTATAAAGCATTTGACCCCCGNTGACCCCCGAACTATGGGTCCAGAAACGTCTTATCCAAACTCTCCGTCTCCCCTGGGTTCGCGAACCCACTCCTCACCCATGCCCCCCCCTGCCCACACACGCATACATTTTCACACAACGATACCGATCCCTCAGAAATGAGTCACACGACCGTCGTGACATAACTGCACAGATCTGAGAATGCTGTGTGCAACACACACAAACACAGACACACATACACGAAGTGATTGATTCCTTACATTTTATTGTTCTCCTCCCAACCCGTAGGACTTTTCCCCTCATATAAACTGTAACGGCATGATTATGAGTTATTGAAAACAATTGTTCGCCTAAAATTGTGTTTTAATGCGATTATGGGCATATTTCGAAATTCGAAAGATAATAATGTCTTTTACTTGTACTTTTCTGTATGCCACACAAACATGGCAATATTTGAACTGAAGAACAACGCACAAGTGTTCAGCCCAGGATTAAAATGACTACAAATCACCATCATGTTACTAAATTTAGAAGAAAGCATGCAGCAAACAGACCATTGTACACTTTCAATTAGATTTTACTATTCCGCTTTACTTTTAACATTTTCAAGGGTTGTTTTTTTCGGGTGGGGATATCGGTATTTGGCGAAGTAAGAATGCAAAAAAAAACAAATGCGAATATTTAGTAAATGGTTGCTCACGTGTAAAGTTCATACAATCACATGATCAAGGAAAACGCCGAAATGCCTGTTTGAGCAAAATTCTGTAGACCATTTCTATATTTGATNNTCTTACGTCCTCTAAAATGAGGAAGAATTCTGATCAGAATTGGTTACAGAAATAGCTTTATTTGTTTAGGTCAGAGGAACAACAGAATAGTGGGACAATGCGATACCAAGAATGCGAAATCACTGTTGAATCGGGCTCAAGGTTTAAATTTTCAAGGTCACTTTGTTCAGATGATCACTGGAAAATGAGGCAAGTTAATAATTAGGCGCACCTAATGTACTATTGCATAGAACAACATTGAAATGGTTCAATGATTTTACACGGTCATACAAACATTGGTTTGCATCAAGTCTTTTAAAAGAACTTGCTGCTCACCATGCATCGTCACGTTTTTTTCGAAAGAACAGTATTATCACCAGCGCTTAACTCTTCAGCTTAGGCTGTACTATTAACTCACTAAAGATTTTCAGATGGAGCTCGAATTGCAAAGAGCTCTTGTTTCATTTGGATCTGAAATTTGTATTCAAAATTATTTCCCGCGAGTACATTCTTCGTGCCGTTCAAATTATGTTTCGGTTCCTTGCTCCAAGGTTGACTGACGTAAGCAGCTTTGTTTAGGGTGAGTAATGGGAGGCAGTAGGTAGGGGTCCACGCATGCGTGTGTATGTTTGTATGATCGCACGGTAAGACGCTTGTCTCACCGGGTTAAGCAATATC
>UZAN01040553.1:1688-23602 GCA_900618425.1 Echinostoma caproni
AATACTGGATGGGGGTAGCCTTTTCACAGTGGTTCTCCTCATCAATATATAAATATTTTGAGACGTGCAATTTTAAAGTATTAGAAATTGCCTTACCCAAAATATGGTTCTGTATTTTCTCAAAATGCGTTTCTTGAACTACAGATAAAGGAACTGGACAATGACTTTTCCTGTTCATCCAACCAGAATATATCACTTTGCTCGTCCTGTTTTGCTGGATTTTGGATACACCTAGACTCAATTATCTCATGGAGTCTCATGTTTAAAGGAAGAGTGTCAGATCAACATATATCCCCGCCTAAGCCATGGCAACATCCTTATCAGCATTACCTAATCAAGGAGGTCCTCCAATCCGCCCCGTCGTTGTCGTCGTTGCATAAAATATTCAACCTACCAGTAGCCGGTCTGCATTATCTGCAACGTAATAGATAGCAAATTGTATGAAAAGGGTGAACTCGGATGTTTGCACCTGGATGGGAAGTTTCCATGTTGTACACCATTTCACGCGCATAAAGCAGTAGGTCCCGTTGATTTACTGAGTGAAACTAACCTGTGTAAACTTGATTCGATTTTTTTCACAGAAGCGTATACGAGCTTTACACACTTATTCAACGGTATCCAATCAAACCGGGGCTGACGCATGTGGCTCCATAACGGACGTCATAAACGATAGTCATCCACATTCAACCCGGTTTGTTAGTGATACCACCAAAAAATTAGCATATAGAATACAAAAATGTCCATGGATAGTGTTCGTTTGTTTTCTACTCTGCTTGAGTTAACTGGCAATAGCAATATTTGTGACCCTATCAACGACGGACATAAGCTGTGAAAACTCAGCATACCAATTGAGTGGGAACAGGCCTTGCTAGGAAAGCAGTATTTTCCTTGGCTCTTATTGTGCTTCTTCGAAATTCATTTTATGATTGCCTTTTTTAATAATTAGTAAGCAAATTACTGTCATTATCTTGATGAATAAATTGTTTTAAACAAGTATAAGGTAAGAGAATTATGAAACAGAAGGATAAATCAAAATCAACGCATTGGTTGATTATTTCCAGAGCGTTGAATAAAAGGGCCAACCGGATGTTGTTAATACCTGAAAAGGGTCTACTAATAAACAGAACTCTTGGGTCTGGTCAAAATATTATTGTGCAAAACTGCTTATGACAAATCTGGGCAAATAAGGCATGGCTGGGAGTGGTGATGCTCGTATTGGACTTGTAAACCATATTTAAGCCGAGGGTGGAGAGACAAGAGAATGAGATTGTCAGAAATTTCGCTTCATGTTTACAAAATACACTGGAAGTTGTCAGGACAACTCTATGGACTGAATCCACTACATTGTGCACGCAATGTATTGTCTATGATGTTTATTAATAGATAAGCCTGAAGTGTTCAGTAAACTGATGCCCCATTGCATTCTTCCATGACCGAGGGAGAATATCCACACCGGGATAGGAAATACTTCCGGTATTTTACTTTTATGGAAGAATTTAATGCGTAACGACTAGTGACAGTGTTTTATGATTAACAGGGAAGTAGGTTTTCATGGACTGGAATTTCTGAAAGTGTATGGGTTGACAGAGGAGTTGACTTTGTCCTATTCCGAAAACCGCCAAGCCATCAACATAGTTGCCATTGTGCCTGATGGGAACAGGAAGCTATGTACTTACCCTCAGTCTCATCCTATCAATATCTGTGCGTCAACCAATATCCTGAAGCTGACCCCACTGTGATGGTGATGCTCTAGTTAGATAACACTCCGATAAGAGACCGTAAGCAAGCGAGTAGAACAAATGTCTCTGAAACAAATCGTCGCTGATAAGATTACGCATTTTGCTATAAAAATGTTTATAAGCTGGAAGAAACGAACACTGTTACCGATAACTTGCAATTTATTGACAGTTATTGATATGACTACTGTTGTATTTTTGTTCCCCTCGGCTGATTAGGCCGATCAGGAAGAAGAGAAATCAAACAACTATAACACGTGGACTTTAATTCTGTGGAATCGGTTTGAAAGAGGAAGAAAGATACATATAGATCAATAAATAAATCGAATACTCGCTAAGTCGATAGTAAAGCGGACCATTTTCGTGCAAGTCAATGAGAGTGAACTTTCATCAGTAACCTAATCCACGATGACCCTCAGTTTCAAACCTCGCAACATTTAGCACGCACAACTGTAGACTCTTAAGTCTGATTCTTTGGATTGGTTAGCCGATATGTCGGGGCCCCAGTTCGTCCTGAGTGTCACTGATCGAGGTGATCAGGTGTCCAAAAACAAGTGCTGAAATTCGCAAAATTGCGTTGACACATGACGGTTCGTCAATAAATAAACGCCATCAAAGGCCGTCGGCATCAAGTTAGCTTTCAAATGTGATCATATTTTATAGGACGTGTGCCAAATCTGAAGTCTACTTCAGATCGCATATTCCCAACTGCTCAACTCAGACTCTACTCGTGGAAGTAACCCTAACATGGTTGGCAGACCGATTCTGCCTCAACCGGAGTTGCGGTCACGCGTACATAGGCGGAGAAAACCGTGCGCGTTCACAATGAATGAACGAACACATTCCAAATTAGCTGATAAGGTGATGACGCAACCGACAACCGGCGAGCAGGCGGTCAGAAGGACTTTCATGAAAACAGGACACAGTTGATTCTTCTTCTTCAATCAAATCACTGTTATCTAACCGCATTGCACTCACAATTTTTTGGTTGTTGAGTAAAGATGATCAATTTCAACTGACCATCCTTCATTCTCTATCGTTACGCACAGTTGTGTCTGGGAAGCACCAGACTCTTATTTGGGTTCATCAGTAGTGCATATCCACCGTCCATTCGAACCTAGAACTCCAGACCCCTTTGCATGGCAGGTGTATGTATGTGTGTGTGTGTGTGCATTACCACTATCCAAACCAGATCACACTGGAATTGATCACAATGGCCAATTCACAAGTAATTGTGAGTTCAATGCGAATTATCAATTCAGTTTAGTAGGTTTGTGGCCAGTTAGCTCGTAACCTGCTCGGAAGACCTGACTTGGTGGTAGGCTTTCGATTGGAGTTAACAGATAGTCACTTGTGTCTCCCTTCATTGCTATCTGGCCAAATTGAACTGACTATTATCTCTAAAGACGACAGCTGAACAAACTTGAATTGACGATTCGGTTCAGCCCGTGTGAGCTGGTTGGCACAGTGGTGATGTAGACATATATCTTCCATGCGATGGGTTCACAGTTCAAATCCCGGACGAGACGCTTGGTATGCACTACTGTAGAATAGACATTTGTCGCAACTCCAGCGTACCCTCATAAGCATTGTTAACAAAGAACAGGCTTTCACAGATTTTGTTATCAGGTTTAGGATTTAAGTATCTTTTTTCACCGTTATTTTTATTTTCTCCCTTGCTCCAAACTGTATATTTTTTAAATGAAATGTGGGCTTCATGCTTGCAGAAGTTATTACAATACAATACAAGAAGAGTGATCAGTGCAACGTTAATCAGGATTTTAGCAAAGACGATGCTTATAGTGGTTCTTTGGTTGTTGATTTTGTGGTTGTTGTTGTTATTGTAGTAAAATGAGTCGAAAAAAGCAAACATCAATGACTGTCAACCTGTATCCGTAATCGCTCGACCACTGCTGCAAAAGAATTATCCAATTCGACCGTCCTACTGTCGTGTTCTGCTGAAAATTTGCCTTCTTTCCGCATATTTAAGAAGACTGTTATTACTAACTGTGGTTACGGACTTCTCGATCTCCGCACATTTTGAAATTAGGCTTTTTCCATGACCTATCCGCTGAGCTGTTTGTGAGCATGGTTTAGACAGCAAATTATGGTTTAAACAGCCCATTTGTATGTCCAAGAGAGCGGCAGTACCCACAAACATCTCTCTCTAATGCTTTGATTTTCACCGCAATTATCCATTTTGTTGATAGGCAGTTCAATGATGTTCCTGATTTGCAGCCACTACTTTTTGACCCATTCTCAGTGAGAGGTCGTTTAACAGTTCCAATTCGAATTTATTATTTACGGAGAGTCGAGATATTAAGGGTATTGGAATAATGATGATGTTGTCAATCAGATATCGGTTCTTTTATCTACTACACTGTTTAACCCGTGTTCCTGTATGCAGACCATAGAGAGTGAAACTCCTAAATAGAAAAACTTTATGAGTACTTTGTTTTAGGAAATCAATTATGGTCTTCTACTGAGAACTTCACATCTGACTTTGTGTTAAATTCCATGAAAAGTGTGATGCTCACAAAAAACGAGTCATGCTGCGTACACAGAAGAAGAAGGAGGAGAGTGGGGCCGTACAAACGCGTAAGCAACTTCTTTGCTTTTGTGCAAATCTTACAATTAAAAATTGAGATTATTTTCTTCTGTTGTTTACCAAAACCAACCTAATGTAAATCAATTTTTCATTACAAAAGCATCTATGGAGATACCAAATTATGAATGCATTCCAATCCAATTGCCTACAAAATGCCTCGCCATCACGGAACGGAATCTGGTTCTCAACAGGATCTATGGTTTGTTTCGCCCATTCTGGCCTCAGACATAGCTAAAGCACAATTCTTTATCTGCGAGGGACTTGCTAAATTTTCCCTACAAATAACCTACTAATGAGTAGAATGGTGCAAAATTCGATGTTTGTCGTTGTGATGTTTTAACGCTATGAAAATGTTGCTGCGGCGGTCAACAGAGCTGGATTAATTTTTTGTTTTTGTTAGAAGCACACCTTTTCTCACTCGGACATGAAGCGTAAATTTTTGAGTTGGGAACCGGAGCTGTAACTTATAAGGAACACTACCAAAAACCGATATCATGAGTTCCCTGACCTGGGGACCCAATGAAACGTACACTTCACGCTTCATGGATAGAGCCTCGGACTCGGCATCACCGATGGTTACAAACAATCAAATGATACGGTTAGGTGGCACTGGAGCATTTAATCATCTCCTTTTTAACCGCAGTCTACCGGAATCTTTTTTCACAATGACACTGGTCCCATTCATTCTAACCTTCCCTTGGTGTCTTCATCCAACTGGGTTTATGAAAACAACTAAAAATGACGCGCGTAACTTAATGTTAATTCACTATGTAAACTGAACCTGACAAATAGCTAAACTTGAATAATACGATTTCTTTCACGCCATCAAATGATTCGTTCATAGAAAATACAATTACACATCCATTATCTATACAACAGAGTTGGCCAAGCATTCGAGATCATCATCACCCGAAGAATTAGTCCCGTATCATTCTGTTCACGCGAGACGCCTGGCTGAGTATGTTTTTACACTTCTTGGAACTTGATATATCATTGCACTCCACAAAGATTTATCCTATTACATTAACACATGCACCGATCCTAGTTACGAATACTTCTTCCGTTTATTTAGTTATGGTTTATGCCCCTCGACTGAGGGTACAATTACAAACAATGGGTAAATGAGTAGATTTCAGGGTACTACTTCATTATTTTAGAAGAGAGAAATATAATGAATTTTATAATGATCACCACATCTTTATAAGGGTCAAAGTGTCAAAGTGATCTCATGAACTACGGGTAAGCAAAATTTACCAAAGTCTCCTTCACAATTCTTTGATCAATTCTGTGACTTTTCCCATTTATGAAATCAATATGAGGCCAAAGACAAAATTTCCAGTCCCTTAGGATCCCACAAAGGTCGATTCCATATTCGTCCTACGAAACAAGTGAACAAACGGCTGGACCATTCTGGAGGCATTTATCTTGGAAAATAAATATTAGGAACGAAAGCAGGCGTTTTGTTGTCGATTATTATTCACTTTCTCTCAGTATATTTCATGGCAGAAATTCACAGCTGTTGGTAAATTAATTTTTAAGGAATATAATTCTAAACGATGTGGGAATTCAAAGTTCAAAGTTTTGTTCTGTACGATTTAGCAAAGCTGACGCTTATCATGCCCCATAGGATTCTTACAGAATGTTTTGGATAACTTCACAAGTAGAAAATAATAATAATAATAATTTTTTGATTACACACTGGTGTGGACTGAACAGCAGACGGGGTGGAAACCCAAAGTCAAGAAGACCTGCTGTTAAGCGATGGTAAACGGCAACCTGGGCTCCGGGACTTGGAGTGGCGAACCGCATCGTTTATCAAGCTATGATTTGAATAATTCAACTGTAGATGTGCACACAACATGGGATGGAACAGAACTCCATACACCGGATAGTTTGACTGCAGACGAGTGATCCCGGAAATCTAGATAACTGTTCTAGGTCCTCAACTTGAATGGATGTCCTCTGAAGTGATCATTTGGAGATAAAGTCAGCACAGGACGGCAAGGGTGGTTGGGTTATTGCAATATGTGGTACGTCAAGAATAGGTCCCCTCGAATTCGACTGTACTGAAACGAATAAAATCCAAATATTTGCACTCTTTCGAAATATGTCTTGTTATACAAACTTTTGCCCATCTTTTTGCTAACCTGTACAAACGTTCTCGAGCCTTCTTGTCGTGGTCCATTACAGACGCACTGAGATTATCGATTCGTCGATTGATCGGTTTTCTATGTTTTATTATCTAGCTGACTCAGTAAAACCAACGTAAACAGTGTCACTACTTTTACTCAATTAAATATAAACCCAATCAGTTTATTCGCTGAAGGTGGAAGAACTTTCTGCCAATCAAGAGTTAAATTAATTCGTCTCATTATCCTTTGCATTAAAAATACAGCACTTTCTATTCAGTCCAAAGAATACAATTATAAGGTAGTACAACAGTGATTTGATATGCAGCATCTCAGAAGTTTACGGAATCGGGTACCACAATTCGGCTCCTGATGAAGTTTGAAGGTAACTGGGCATATTGAGGAGCCTTGAAGTGCCCTGACTAAAATAGCCTTCTCCGTGATTTCGGTGTTTTAACAGTAAAACACTGTTAAGGACATTGGTTATTGATCCGCGGCTAATAAAACTTGCCTGAGACAATGCGCTGCAAGGTAAACTACAAAATAATCCTTTATTGAGAACTACAATACATGGAAAATTGAGAATTATTTCCTGTATGGTTTCAATAGATGTTCGATCATTTAAGGATTCTCAAACGACGTCGTTCAACACTGATTTACCCGATGGCGGTGCTTGTTTACCAAGTGCCTAACGTTTGCCTCGAACAAAAACATTTCCGAACTCTTTTCCAAGACAGAGTTAGGACTATATACTTGTTTTACTATATCGCCTGATCGTCCTACTTCATATTGTGGACTCAAGCAGCTGTCGTGTTATCCTATTGAATTTTAAGACGCTGCTGAATTGTCATTTGTTAAGATTATTGTTACAATACTGAGGTTGGTGGTAAATTAACGTTTCTATTTTAATTTGATTGAGTAAAACCGCATTGGTAATCTGTCCAGTTCGATCTCTACAGTCACATCTGAGCCATTCGCACTATTTTGAAAAACAATGAATCCATAGTGTGAATCCAGGGTTCGTCGATGTTCCAAATGTCAGTTTGACTCAAAGTTTTTCACCCAAAACACTGGGTGCCATAAACTTCTCCGTTAGTTGTAACAAATAAACAGCTGAGGTCAAGACAGAATCCGAGTGTAAAGATGAAAAGATTTCATTGAAAGAGGAAAATTCCAGTCTTTGGGTAAGAAAACGCAGTGAATTCAAATGGTGTGTTGCAGATGATCGTGTAAGCAATCTAGATATATGTGCTGGAGCACTAAATTCACCCTTGAGGACTCAGGCTATCATTGCTCCTTCAGCAGGATCTTCACACATCATCCTAATTACTAGGATCAGCCTACGAAGGATTGAGATGAAATATTTTAGTGGGTCGCCATGGAACTGCTTGGTGTTTATACGGAACCTTGAAGAAAGTGTAAACACCTCTTTTATCACACTAATGTGGGCACAAAGCATTACACTCTCTTGCCAAAGAGATGAGGTTGATGTGGGACACTGCAAAATCAATTAGAATATCATTTCGATCGATCACGTGATGTGATTCCAGCCGTCAGACAAAATGCTCTTGATGGATCCAGAAAAAACGCAGTTTTTGTGGAAAATCACAGTAGTCCTGTTGGATGAATAAAAACCAGAAAGATAAATGGTTGCATTTCATTGAGTACCATAGTTGGAAGGAGCACGGAGTCTTTGCGGTATAATACCCTCTTTCCGTAACAATCTACAATCTTAGAAATACTCCGCACAGGTACCACCTTGAAATTCCGCAATGAGATGATAAAATTAAAAAATTAAGTAGTGGGTTCGCAAGGATCACGGAAGCCCATCAACCATTTTCAAACGGTCTCCCGAAGAACGTCGCATTGCCGTAACTGAAGGAAGGAGAGTGTTTGGAACCAAGTTACAATATTCAATCATTCCGGTAGCGCCGCGTTTACACCTACTACATCCGAGGACGGAACCTCACCTCCACAAGAAGCTACTTTACTATACCAACTGGACCTACAGGAGGAAGTCGAACACTCACTCAGTTCAGAGTTCGATGCGATGACAAAGTTGACGAAACCTTCACGTTTTCGGACAACGGATTCAATAACACTTTGATCAGTCAGACCACCAGGGTAAACACTATTCTTAATCTGTGAACACGGTTTCTGGGATCACTAAAATGCGGCGTTTGAAACTTCAATTTCGATCGAATCTTTTGATCTGTCGAACATAACCCTGATCAAACGATCTTTGCGGATAAATCAATGAGCTGTAATCAAAAAAGTCTTGCAAACAACAACAATAAAAGTCGTAGGAGCACCTTGAGAGCGTAGATTGTTCCCTCCCTTTTAATAAACGAGTGGAGCTATTGATTGGTTCTCATATTCAAGCGACACAGTGGGTATTTGAACAGCATTTGGGACCCTACGCGGTCAAAATAACATAGATAAAACGTTGCATTCGTCAGTATAATGGTGTTATGCCTTCACAATAAGCAACTTAGAAGGACAAACACAACATTTTAACAATCATGAATTCACTGAAACAAAGCAAATCAGAGCTAAGGAAACGTCTTTGGATGAAAAACTACTTTATCATGATTCCAAGAATCCTTGAGCTTTAATGGTGCTCACTTCAGGCTAGTTCTCCCCAGGAAACGACTTTCTTCCATCGATGGCGGTGCCGTATCTGAACAACCTCGTGAAACAAACTAATTAAGCATCCGAAATTGAAAATGGAATACTTCAAGGAGATGGAAAATTATTTTTTAGACGGACATACTACACGTCTATGTGATTCCCAAGGATAGTCTGACCGTGTTCAGTATCTCTCTCACCATGGGAGGATGGATTCAATGAAACTGGATAAAATTATTATCAATGTCAGTTTCGGAACGAGCCATTAAACAGCGAGTAACTAACAGATGATCAATGTACTCACTTGTGGCAGATTCCCCCTGTGAGCGGTTAGACAAAACTGAAGAAAATCCGCCTAACTATCTCAGTTTAAAATATGTGTAATATATAAAAAATATAAAACAATAAATTAAGTTCATATTGGTCAAGGTTCAATCGACGATCAGCACGCCCTAGTGGGAGACTGTCGGTTTTGGATCTCTCGAGTGCAGAAACGAATCTATTGTCAGACAATTGCAGCGACGGCATTCAAAAGCGAGATCAACGCTTTGCGAACGAAATTGAAAGCAGGGAGTTTGAAACCAAAGATTTGCTATCCGGACAAATATTAGCCTGGTTCCCAGTTGGCTGCTATCAGTGCGTCACCCACATGTTTGACCATCCACACTACATGTGTCCACACTCGTTCAATTGATGTGACCCAGCCCACACAGCATGCTTACCAGTGATGCGTCATACACACACACACACACACACACACACACACACACTTCGGCTATGCGGTCATTCGCAATAAGCAGCCATCAGAACTACCCGCACTAGTCACTTCACCAATCTAACATATCCACACATGCATGAAACCGAAAAATCTGTCAGTGTGCTGGACCCCGTGTCATTGGTACGCCAGCATTGTGTGACTAGGATCTAATCCATTATTATTTACGTGTCGGACTCTGTGAATTATATAACAAGTTTGTTTGTTGTAGCGAACCTGGGAGAGCCTGATGTGAGTACTACTGTCTTGCGAACTGTTGATTTGCGTGTACTAAACGACATCTTTAGTTATCACAGAACCACATTGGTATTCCTTACCATATGCTGCTTGCTTTTGTCTTATTCAACTGGGATTTCGAATGGATCTGTAGCGTAACTTACAGAGGTCCTTTGGTGAGGCCCCAATTAATGCATGTCAACCGTCACAGGGAACTTATTTACCGGGTACAATGTTTACCGACAGTATGGGGATACTTAACTGTTCAAGGTTAAGACGAATATTGTTCGAATTGGCTCGCTTAAGGAAAAAGATATATCATTTCCGGATCCACTTTAGATCACTTGTATTAGGCTGAAGCATTCGCTTTTGTATATCGGTTTTTCCCGCTAATCAATCCACCCCCTCCCACAATTTGGAATTTAGACAAGACAGAAACTATCTCCATTAGGTTAATGTCATCTAAAAAATGTTCAAAAAACGGTGAACCGGAGAATGAGGAACTAGAAAAATTCTGAAACAGGAATATTTTGGGTATGACAGCAAAACTACTCAGCAGATGCGGAATCCACGACGCCCACAAGCGAATTGCCTGCCTATGGAAGGATTATTTCTAAATCAAAAGAGAAAAACAGCGGAGAAGGACATTTCCCTAGTATGTGCAGAATAAACAGCAAAGATTGCCGCAAATACTTTGTCAGACAAACGGGAGGAAAACAATCGAGAAAGATCCGGGAACATCAATCTACGACCAGGATGCATCACCCAATCTCAATCATTTTCCACAATGCAGCTCAAGAAGGATATAAATTTTACTTCGAATCTGGGAGAATCATCAACGAAGTCCGGCCAAAACATACACCAGGAGATTTCCTGAGAAGTGGCACTCTTTTCAATCTACTCAGTGAACAGGCAACTCGGACTGGTAGCGTGTACAAGTCAATGCAGCTCAAAGATCCAATGACGCTGAAAGGTTTGACAACCATTTAAGCCTCATTGTGACACAACAGGGTGATGTGCTCGTTGAAATTGAAACCCCCAACTTTCTTGCTGTCTATGCAGTGTTATTTAATTGCTGTTTTATCGTGCAAGCGCGCTTCCAGATTTGCTTCATAATTAGAGGTTTGTATCTCTTTTTTCCTAGCCACACATTGCTTCAAAAAGCAGCGTGTTTTAAGACACACTTGTCATCTGTTGATTTAGATTAGATTGATCATAACCCTCGATCATTGGGACAGATTCTCAATGTGAAGTCTATGGCATTGGAATCTTCCGCAAGAAATCCGTGAACTGTTGTCATTTACAAGTTCAGGAAACCGTTTCGAGAAAAAGTTTTTCTGACACATCCGTTGACACACTCAGTTCTGAATTCGGGCATCAGCTAACACGTACTTCTTCATGCAGGCCATGTATATCTTACCCTGTATGGTTCCCCTGTTAGCCAGTCAACTAAAAATCCGGCTGATTTAAAAGTATTTTTTTGTCTATTTGGTCTGTCCTCAGTTTATTGTTTTGTTCCTTTAAATATGTACCCTCAGCAAATCCATTTCCCCACCAGGTGAAATAAAGCAAAATGTTCTGCTGGACTAGATTTGACTTGATTTGAATGATCCCGAATTTTTCTCCTGCATATAAAAACTTGTGCCTCTACTGTATAGCTACCACTGCCATTCAGACAAACATTGTTTCCATCAACTAAGTTCCCCCTTATAAGAACAAAACAGTTGCAGATCTGTTCCAGTTACCTATCAGATGGCACCATGGCTCTTAATAAAAGATTCGCATACATTACGTCACATTATTACCTTTTAGCGCACAATGAGTTGCTGATATTGATCAGGACCTTGCACTAATGATTGTTCACGATCTTTCCCATACTCCGTTCGATGACGAATGGAACTAAAGTTTGTAATAATAAAAATATATACGTTGACAAATCTGGAATGGCAAACGTCTGTTACCGCTAGCTTTGTATAGTATTTTAGTAGCGACAAATAACACTTGAAAGTAGATCTTAAATTGGCTCTTCTTCGTGATCTGATGATCACGTCCAACCTATATAGATGTATCAGGAAATTTAAAAAACACAAGGAGGCAAGAAGAAAAAACTGCCTTCGTGGAATTAACGGCTGAAAAAAACGCTTCAATCTCTAGTCTCCCCACCAAACACCTCATTTACACCGTGAACCACTTGTCTAACACATGCATAACAGCTTTTTATTGTAATGAACTTGTGAAACCAGATTTTTATTATGCCAGTCAGAATTGACTATGCACTACTAAACTTATTAGACAAACAAAATAAATTATTATTGAAAGGCTTCACCAAGCACCAGTCAACTCAACCTCCATTGTGTTATCAAACAAAGAATCTAGTGCTTGAGCAAATTTTCGATCTAACAAAATTAAGAGGTCCCAACCAACAAGAATTGCCTGCATGCAATTCAGATTTGATGCTGGAGGCACCCACGAATTAAATGCTGCATGTATTCAACCATCGATAGATAGTATATCTTCTGCTATTGGATCAGATTCTCTCAAAATTCTTGAGCCTGCTTTTGACTGAGTTGAATAACAGGTATGTTTGATCTACGGAATTGTGAATGATTTTATTCAATAACGACGGGTTTGCTAAATTTCGACGACAAAACAGTTTCATTGGAGTGGGAAAAGTCATCTCTCTTGGAGATTAGAAAAAAAAGTTTTTTATCGGTAATACAGCAACTTACTGGATCTACGAGAAAGTGAACACCAATAGCAAAGGAATAGTGTTTATTTGCAAAGGACGTTGAACGGACTATTGTCCGGATATATGCTAGCAGTTTTCTAAGATTTCCTGAATGAAACCGAGAGCCTCTAAAAGTTTCAGGGAGCATGACGACCTGGTTAGATTTCATGTCCATAAATGTGACCACAGTCGCAGCTTGTGAGAATCTGCTAGATCCTCCAGCCATTAATGGCGATAAAAAAGAGTTTCTCTCAAAGTGAGAAGATCTTTAAAATGATCTAAATTTAGACAATATTCCAGGGTTTTCTTTATAAATTTGCCAACAAACCTCAAACTAAGACATTTCATTTGCTTTTCCAGAAACGGTCCGGAGAAACAAAAAGATTGATGCAGTTTGTCTTCGTTAGCTACAGGAATCAACAGTGGAAGCTGCATCACACAAAGCCACCACTGTATTTCGTTTAAAAAGGGATTTTTGTTCCAAACTATATAATACCTGGTCTTGTGCGTGTAAAGCAAAAGACTTTTGCCACACTCACTAGTTTACCCCGAGGGAAACAAACATTTCCTGGTAGCATAGCCTGTCTCTTGATTTGTGCGTTTTTGCAAAAGAACCTTTTTCAATTTACTTCTCCTTTTATTAGGCAACGATAGAATTTTCAGGAAAGGCGAAGCGGACAATCAAAGGGCTGTCATAAAATACATAACAGCTTGATGGTGGGATTCGAACACATGTACTCCAGGGTGATAATTTGATGACATTTGCAACCGGGCCACCACAGCTCACTTGAGAACATTTTTTCCCGTGAATAGAGCGGGATAAGAGGGAACTGAATGACTCTCGGGTTATTCTCTTTGTGAAGTAGTTTTGTTTTTGTTTTATGAGTAGTGAATCAATAGGTTGTTTCAAAATACCTTGTTTATAAAAATTTTCTTTGATTCCCGAGTCAACTTTCTAAAGTTTGTGAGTGTCTGAAAGCAGCTCAAAAATGACATGAAATAGTAAGAAATACCCGCTTACCATCCTGGAAATCCATCAATACTGTTCAATATTTTTCCGAATGATATCTGATCTGCTGAATTGGTTATTCAAATTACGGATGGATAAACTTGTGTGGTTGTTGTCATTACTTGATAAAAAACTCCAATATACCTTCATATGCACCGGGGTACTCATGAGTAGCATAACGTGAACGGCAAAACATGTGTTTAAGAAGAGGACGCTGAAATGCTTCTCACTCATTGGTTCAGATGATCCACAAATATACAGGATACTAAAGACATAAACGACGAACACGCATGAGATAACTACTCTCAACAACCAATAACTGAACCGCCTAGCGAAAATTGGAAAAAGTGATTCGGTAAAGGTGATGCACAATTATTGCCAATGAAATGATGGATCCAAGAACAATTTTTCAGGGTTGAACCAAAACCAGACCATTTCGCAATTGAAATCTCATCCTTTATTCCGTCAGAGACTTCTAAGGTAAACAACGACGTTGGATGCGGTTAGATTTGATTATGCTGTTGACAGGACCAGATGCACTAGACAATTCCGTGGATTAATGAAGGACCTGTGACGGAAAATGCCAGACTCGTATTCAAGCAAGAATGCGTGTCTTTCTATGACCAATAGGCGGTGTCTCGCAGCAGTGGTTTTCAAACGTTTAGAGCGAACTGGATACTAAGAAGCATCTATTGTTTTGAAAGTTAGTGCCATAAACTGGTATTCAGAAACCATGTACAATCGTCCAATGTGAACGGAAACAAGTAACTCGAAACGTCGGGTTAAAGCGAACGACGAGAAGTACAATCATTCTGGTTCCCAGGTCTACCATAGAATGGATGCATGGATGTTGAATTATTCAAGAAAGCTCAGACAACCCGGATAAGGCTGTTTTTGGTGGTAACTTACGCAGCCAAGGTGCATACAACGCGAAGGGTTAAGTAGGTAGAGGAAGGTGAAACAGGAACATGCATCATGCATTCCAAATGAGGACGCAAGGCCAACAGCACAAGCTCGGATAGTGTTTGATGGGTCATGAATGCGACGAAAATATTTTGAGACAAATATCAGAATACGGTTTCCGAGGTGAGTGGGTGAACGCCAGGTGAAAAAGGTGCCAGATTAGTTGCTCTATGCAACATTTATTCAAATTTGATCATTCGAGTAACCAACGACAAATTTACCATGGAGTTGAATACAAAGTAAAGTTCGTAGCTGAAACACAATTAGCAGCTAAAGTTAGTAAATAAACCCCATCTTCCAGCGATTCCTTGTGAAAATTGATGGTTTTTCTGTGACAAATACAAATACATAATGAGCGAGTTATCCTGTCACCAACAACGTCAAAACCTACTTTAGATAGGAACGCGAATTTAAAAGGCACTCGTGACACAAAAATGAAAATTACGGCAAACAAGATAGATCAGAACCGGGCTAACAGTTTACTGACTGCAAAATGATGATACATCGATTGATCAAATGACAGTTTAAAACTAAGCCGAGATAGCTCTCGAATAAACAGATTGGAAATATTATGACCAGGTAGAGCTGTATCGCATCGTGTGGTCATTTGACCACTGGATGCGGATGGATCAATGCATGTCTAACTGTCCACTGCACAGTTCTTGCTATGAATGTTACCCACTCCTCATGTCGAATTCACTGACATTAGTATTTCTGTTGCACACCAATCAGAAACGTTTTGTTGTTTTGACCAGTTTGTTCGACATCTGTGTTTTGATTCAACTTGCCGGAGCTGACGTTTCTAAGCTGGCGTTCTCGAAGGAGACACAACTATCTGTATTCTGTCGCCTTCACGTTCTTCATCTGTGACATGATTCAATGGTGATCAGTAAAAAATATCTTACCTCACAAGATATAGCTACTTTTTAACAGTGAATTCGCTGTGAGAGCTGGATAATCTGACGGTGACATTTATTCACATGCCGTCTGATTGTTAATCCAGAATGAATATCAATTCTTGGAGCCTAAAATCAGACCGAAAAAGCTCACTTCTAACCAGAGTCTGGCCATCAATTTCAGATGTGTTTACGTACAATGGAAGTCGACTTCACACACTTGATAGATGTTATGAAAAAAAAAAGACCGAAAAGCTAATCAAACCCCTCCCCCCCCCAGGGGAAGGGGGGAAGAGTATAAACGGATTATTGATTCACAAGCATTTCATCATACCTCCATCGTGAATTTAGTGATTGCAACAACATCACGTAGCTCCAACAGTTACAATTCGTTGTGTCATGGTAAATACATATTATTTCTTAGTTGATATTCTTTTCTTGACTGTTTGTGAGGAAGAATCACAGAATTGTCACAGAATTTTCTGGCTGCTGTTCCACGTGAGTGTACAGTTCATTTTTATTCTTCTAGACCGTACCAGACTGACGAACAAATTCAACAATTTCATTGCAAAAATCACTTGGACCAGCGTTGGTGGCCCAGTGTTTTCATGTCATCAATATTATCACCACCTGAATTTTGAATTGAATTTTGTATAGCAGTCATTTGATTGATCTCTTCCCTCTTCCTGAAAATTCTAGCAAAATGTCCCCAATAAATGTATGTATAAGTGAAATAGAGTATTTCAAAGAGACAAGGTGCGGTTCAATGTGACTTTAGTGAGGTACACTTTGATCGGGCCTATAAAAATTAAAATATCTGAATAAAAGGCCAGATTTTCACATGTGAGAAGATGTATACAGCCCTCAAACCATGAAAGAATATTTCTCATTATTTAGAGAAGATATCTCGAGAATCAAGCTCAGACCTATATCACAACTAGTTAACACTTTTTTCATCATTGTGGGAACGCTGGGGAGGGCATTTCATATGCACTTGAATAGGAGCAGTTAGGGATCCAATCCAATCCAAAATAATTTAGAAAACGTCCCACTGTTGTGCAAGAGAATGTAAGCTAAAGCGCAGAAACCCAAAGCTCATTTGACGAAGTGACAAGACGTACAGTTACTCACGTCCTCCGCCCTCTTACATGGAAGCTGAGATCTCAGATGCGTTCGTGCAAATTAGAATTCATACATCAACACACCAGTGTCCATGACAATCAATAATCTATCCGAGCTAACAAATTTTCAATTCACATTGGAGACGTCACAGGTCAGACGTTCACGGCAATGGACAAAGTTGGTTTATACGCCTAACTATGTAGGATTCGAAATAAATATCAAGCTGAGGCACATTGGGCAACCGAATTTTAACAGATTGCCCATTTTATTGAATAACTTCCGATTAGAGGTAGAGGGAGAACGAAAGAGAACGCAAACGGAAGAAATGCTTTAACTGCTGCTATAAACAGGGAATGCTGATAATTCCGGTGTGCCGTCCGGATAGTATTTTTCAAACTTGCGGTGATTAATGCCTCACTAGGAACTTCTTCACCGCCCTATAAAGATATAGCTACTCACAAGTCGAATTATTTCAATACTCTCGTACCCCAACAAAAATATTCAGGAAACAAAATTGGACTCTTTCAATACATTCGTTTACCCTTTGGTATTAATTCTACCGGAGCAATTTCGAAGACAATTATCGACAACTTGATCAAAAGCATTCTGTCTATTCCTGCGTATCTGGACAGTGTCGTTATTTCTGACGATAAAAATGCTAAGCAACTTTCTCAGACCTTAATACAAACACAGAATGAAACTGGCATGATCCAAATGTTAAGTTTTCTGGCATTCGTTTTGCTACCTCAGATATATTCTTGATAAAAATGACTGAATAGCTGACCGAATTGAAGATAAGGCTAAGCCCATTTCAGAATTGCTAGAACCTCAAAACTTGGTTCCTTCCTTAAATTAAGTGCTGACGATTTCTCTCTGAAGTTTTCCGACCTTTAGAGCTCAGATATATCTTGCGACATGAAGATAAACCATGAGACTAAGGCCACTAAAATAAGGATAACTTTTTGACCAATTTCATTCCGAACAAACCCATATTGGTACAGTGTGAGTTGATGCCCTATTATGTGATCGCTTGTATGAAAACTCAGTAAAAGTAGTGTCTTCCTTGCGAAGAACGCTGCACCAAGCGGGAAAGAATTATTCCCGGTTAGATAGAAAAACTGACAGTTATTTCGGCCAAGAAACTTTCGTTCGTACACCCAAGATGACCACTCTAGATGCGCACTCCTACTGGCTCTATTGAACAAAAGGAATTAAATAGTTTTGTTCCCCAAGAGTGCACAGATGGGGGGAGCTTCAGTCATATGCTTACAACGTTTGAATCACATGTTATGAAAAGATCTGGTTATGCCACCGCTGAGGCGCCTATCATGACCAGACAAAGTAAACGATATGAACCGCCTCAATAGTACCTCAGTTAAAAGCAAACATATTCAGTAAATGACAGATAGCGATAGATTTTTATCTGCCGTAAAACAACTCACATCCCTGGGATGGTTTGACGGGGACACCCTATTGGGGTACGATCACTGTTGTTACAACGCAGAGATGAACTCACTCTACAAGAGGATTGTACTTTCTGCGAGAGCTTCCGTATGCTTTACGTAAACTGCATGACGCTCATCTTGGTATTACCCGAATAAAAGCCTTTGCACGAGAAAGTTTTTGGTGACCAAAGACTTATCTAGATTTAGAAGATTTACCATGGACGTATTATGCGCCCTAGACACACTAACCTCAAACATTTCTCCGCGTCAATGGAGCATATCACATACGGTCAGTTTCTCATCATCCAGCATGGAATGGTTTAGGGGAGCGAGCAGCGNTAGGGGAGCGAGCAGCGCAGACTAACAAACAGGGCATTGCCACAGAGCGTGGGAACTCCACAAACCAAACTGGGCAAACGTTTTGCCGTATTTAACAACTCTCTTGTTGAACGGATGTTTGTTTCCTTTCCCCAGAGTTATGTAGAAAAATGCCAGGAAAAGTTCACTGCGCAATTAAACCAGAATGAAGACCGCTGATACAGCGAGCTCGATCCGGTTTATGCAATACACCCATATGAGTCATCATGGTATTCAGTAACAACAGTCACCTCTACCTAGAAACGTCGAAAAGACGATTCTCCAAAGACCTGATCTACATTCACTTGAGAAAGAATGGGAATTGTTAGCTAGGTAAGTAAAATTAGACCGAAACTTTATGGTTCCCTTACCGAACTAAAACCCGCCGTTAACACTGGAAGAGGGGAGGGTAGCAGAATGGTAGTACCACATTTTGCAAAACGTTGTTTAGCAGTGTGTTTATTTAAAAGGTCCAATTAAGCTTCAAAACGAAAAGAATGAACTATACTCTACTGAAGAAAAATACCTTATATCAGTAGCGTAGTGTTCACATATTTTTGTTTTACTTTATTGAAATATATATTAGTGTTAAATATTTTCACTTTCGCACTAGCCATATCTTTGATGATTATTGTGCAGAGAAAAATACAAAAATTCTTGGGATTTTTGTGAACACCGGAATTGCAAGATTAATTTCAGTTATTGATTGAATGAAGCTGGTTGACACACGCCTTCCATGTAATGGGTTCGGAGTTCGAATTCCGGACGGGATGGTGAATATGCACTACTGCTGAACTCTAATGAAAGCGAGTCTAGTGCTTCCGAGTGTACGGTTGATTGGAAGAGCTGAGGAAGGTGCGTGAAGGTGAAGCCCACAGGATGATCAGTTCTAATCAATCAGTATTTTTCTGCCCATCATATTTTATGAGATGTCAACGCTTTAGACGGATCGCCAGTCGGCTATGTAATAATCGGATAAATTTTGAAACAAAATCATGTGTAATCAAATACGTGAACATTACACGATATGGGTATACAGTGAAATTTGTTCATCACATTGGTTTTTTGCTCGAGAGGATTGAGTGGACAAAAAATGGCACAATATGTATCTTTCTTACACTTTATGGTGTGTGAGCGGTTGTGTTTTTGTGTGTGTGAGTGAATGAGACGGTCAAAGTACACAACAAAGATACCTGGATGATACCCGGGACTGGATGAGAATGGAATGGTGCAAAATTGAAGTCCCGGAGCGGTTTGGGGTTATTTGAAGTGAGATGCACAACTGAAGTTTGAAAAGCGGAATCATACCAAGTGTATCAGAGAAGTCAGATACAGAGGCGAAAACAGAGATTATTTATTTATTTACCTGTTCGTTTGTACCATGTTCGGGAGAGGGGGGAGATGAGCTATATGCATACATATACACTTGTGTGCGTGTGTGTGAAATGCCTTACCACTTGTAGATAAGGGATCAAACAAAAATATAGACCGGTATATGTTTAACAGTGGAGTAGGCGAGTAGGGAATCGTTGGAAAAGTAGATGCAGAAATGAGTTCATGACTCTTGTGCAAACCCCTTGATCGTTTGGATCAACGTCAACAGATCAGAATGAACCGTTGGTTGTGAACTATGGCAGATCACTGGAGGACAGGGTTTTAATTCAGAAAATCCCATTGCTGGGTTTGAAAGTTTGCCAAAATCTCTCCCCGCCCGAACGAAACGGATAGAATTCAACGTGTGACCGAGATAACACGGGGCTGAAAGTTTGAACTAGGATGTACAACGACAGAAGACGGCAGTTGTTCTCGACTCAGACGATCGGAGGGTTCCCGGAGCACAATGACACGAGTTGGTCTCACCCCGTCGTTGTTCGCGGAAGCTGTCCGTCTGTGGTCACTTTGTTCCATCCGGATTGGATCCGTACCAAGGGGCAAAGGTGATCTCTCGGTTGTGGATCCGTAAGCCGATTTATTCGATTCAACTTTTCGATGGCGCGGCAGATCTACGGTAAATGTCTGGAAAGCGGATCTCTTGGATTGCGCGGTTGAGGTTGATTCTAACAAGGGTTGATTTGTAGAGGACTGGCGTCTGGGAACTGGTGGTGGAAGGCTGGAATTTATATGTTGTTTTGGAGGTGGGGGTGCGTGATGTGTTCCACTTCGTGTTGACCCTTGAGTGTGTTCAGGAACTTTTGAATTCGATTTGTACGTTCTATCTGTCAGTGTATCAAGACTTGCAGAAGAGGCCCGATCGGGTCGAAGTGTTGCAGTTGAGTCAGCGACATTTGTGTTTGAGGCGATAAGCCTAATGTACTGGTCAGTATCCCGCGCACATCTATTGGAGCTCTCACAGTTCACTGGTTTGGTCTGGAAATTCAGAACAGCATTGATTAGAATTAAAAAATAAATCAGAAATAGAAATGTTACAAAAACGCAAAAAATAAACAAGGTTTGCTATTGTTGAGCGGGAAATTTCTTTATCATTCAGTCCCTCATTCAAATCTATTTTTGATGTCTCATTTTCGACAATGGAAGCTTTGAAGTGTACAAAGCGGTAGAGAGAGAATATCTACCGATAAACCTGAACGGAGATTATCCGCAATTAGACTCCAAGCTGAGAAACTGGTCGTTTTATATTAACATTTAATATAAAATTTTAAACAGTTTTCAAGCCCTTCGTTCAAATCTTATCACATAATCGAACTTCTAAACTGCAAGCGAACCTGTAGCTAATTAAGTACTCCCCATTGCTTTTCTATCACGATACTGGGAGGGCTCAATCCGTAGAACCGTCCATCATAAAGAACTATGGACGGGAAAACAAACACCCTATCTAGGCGCTTTCTAAACCAAAAGAATCATTTCACTCACTTCCTAACCAGGAAAACCGTATTAGAAACTTTGTTGAAGAGGAAGTGAAAAAAATTTAAAAAAATTGTTATCCTAAATCTTTAATGAGCAACTGTCCCCTAAACCAGTGTATGTAACAGTGAATAAAGCACCATGCAAAGCTAATTAAGTGGTGAAGTAGCAAAATTGTCGCGCAGATGTCAAAGTCAAAGTTTTATTATGGGAATAGCTTACAAGCTGGTGCTTCTCTTGTCCCATAGGATGTTTACATAGATGAATCGTTACACATCAAAAAAGATGAATTGAGTCGTGCAGCAGGTGCATTGTTTTTGCGGCTATCACTAATTCTATTCATCTCCAAGCTAGTTCTCTTCTTGTCGATGGAAGGCATTGCACACCGAAGTCAGTTACTCGGATTTTTGAAGTAAACCACATGAGTTACCCTGTGATAT
>UZAN01040553.1:36528-56509 GCA_900618425.1 Echinostoma caproni
TATTAGCCTGTAGAAGAATCATCGCAAACGAGCTAGTTCCCTATTTTGTGTTTTCTTACAATGAGTAAGGAAGGTGTATTCGGACAACATAATTTCTCCACATATTGTGTAACTTGTCTGATGAAAATCATGATGCCGTTTCAAAAAGTTTAATAAGTTTGGGAAAAAGTTGTCTTGATTATTCTTTCTGCCTTCTTTGTATTTCAGTCCGTTTGACGAACCGTCGAAAATCGCCATGGTGAGTAAATATTTCGAAGAGTCTGTTCTTATTTCGTTTGAACAAATCGTTGCTATGGTGTACTCGCATTCCATTGATTAGCATCCCCATATAGAACAACAAAAACGATAAAAACAACAAGAACATACACAGCAGTCCGGATCGTTATTCTGGAAGGTAAAATTTCATGCACTCTTTGTTCTCGTGTAATTTTACCCCCATATATGGTGATATCTTTCATCTATACTATGCAGAATGACTAGTTCCTACTCTTCTACCTCCATTGTATAGCTTACATCTTAGTTAAAATACTCCTGCGACAAAAATGGGCAAGCTATTAACAACAGGGAACAAGGGCTTGACCGGTTGGCGGAGTGCTTCGACGAACAGTTCAGTTGGCCAGGCGCTAAACAGGCTATCTCCTCCGATGTAGCTAAGGCTCCATGGGCAGTGTCATCTGAACCTCCTACCGCAGGAGCCTTTGACTCAGTTGATCGTGAATACCTTATGGGTTCACTCCTTCGCAAAGGAATGCCGCAGAAGTATGTGAATATACTGGGTTCACTCCACTCACATACTTCTGGTAGCGTAAGGGTCTACGGTGTGTTGAATAGGTCGTTCGTAACTAGCAGCGGTGTTTGTCAAGGGTTCCCTCTTTCGTCATTCCTGTACAATTTCGTCATAGACGAAATACTGGAGAACGCACCAAGTGGTTTCAAAAATGTAGTTATTGAATGGGCAGCTGGAGAAAAGCTGTGCGATTTAGAGTACGCTGACGACATCGTTTGCTTGTTCAAATGCATGGAGGATGCACAAAGAGCACTTGACAGATTACAAGTTCTGTCACTCCGCTCGGCATGTGCTTCACACCTTCAGAGTGCAAAGTAATGCTACAAGACTGGGTGTCGCTGAGTTCTGTTCTGAAATTAGTCGGTCAGGAACTACCTGAAGTTGACTGCTTCTCTTACTTAGGTAGCTGCGTGACCAACGACGGTAGGGCATCGGAGGAGATAACCGCCCGCATTTCCGAGGCTCGAGAAGCGTAAGTAGGATTAAAACACTTGTGGCGGCATAGTGACGTGTCACTGAAGTTGAAAAGTAGCGTATACTGCTCCACCGTACGATCAGTTCTACTTTACAGTTGTGAGACCTTGAATTTGCGGGTAGAAGACATCCGTCGTTTAGCAGTGTTCGATAATCGATGCTTACGTAGTCTGGCCCAAGTGGGATGGAGTGAGCGGGTTAGTAACTTGGAATTAAGTTGTCGGGTGTTTGGGAATACAGTAAACAAGAACTCGCTATCTCATCGAATCCAGCTCAGTAGGCTCTGTTGGTTAGAACACGTTTTGCGTATGTCCGACGGTCGCTTACCGCATAGGCATGAAAGTAATCGTACGATCTCGGTCAAAAAGTCGGCTAAACAATCGAGGTACTGTGTTTTGATTAGCTTACCAGTTAGCATAACATTTCTACGAAATCGAAAATTTTAATTGTGCTCGTCAATTTCCTTGCGTTGATTTGACCAAGGCGTCCGCTTTATTATAGCTAATCAAATATAGAAAGCCCTTAAGAAAATTGTACCGAGAATTGCATTCTTTAGGTTGCAACAAGGAAATCGTGCCTTATTGCACGGAGCAGGTGTTTCATACGGATCGGCCTCATCAACATTGTGTCCACTACTTTTGCGTCCTCGCATATACTCGAACGAGAAATTTTCGGGATGGAAGCCAACATTCCTATCCACAGCGCTAAATTATCAAAGACCAGCAGTTGGGTACATAGCTACAACATTGTTTGATAAAAGTTCTTTCAACTTTGCCATGTTCCGGCTTTATCCCATGTTTAGCCAGCGACATTAGGATTGGCATATTCATCCAGCTTTATGGGTTCAAGTCTTTTGGAGTTCGCAAATTCCCCTAATTCTTTGTGAATTATAGCTATTGGTGAAAAGGTACTTTATGTCCTGTGTCATGACTGACACTAACATCAATATTTATTATACGGCTTACATCTTGTACTCCAAAATTGGCAACCATATTTGCCTTTCGCTTTTAAAAAAATCTCAGTTAGATAATAAATATTTTCCGAGTGATTTTACGCGACAAGTATTACGAAAACTTAACGGTTTTAAATTGAACGGTAAATTAATTTATAGATATTTAATTTTAAAAAGCTCTAATAAAGGGTTGAAAATGTACGTTCAAAGGTACAAACCTACATTATCCCAAACTTAACTGATACTTCAATGGTTACACAGATCAAAATTAGTATTTGAACAAAGGAATCGATACTGTACTCTAATATAAGCACCAGGTCAACTCGACACCGCACACAAGCGTCATCGATCGCTCGACACTCGATGTCAGAGGCTAAGTAAAGGTGACCACGGCATTCAAAAGTGTTTTGATCACACAAAACTCTCGGTCGCTCCAGTTTTCAGAGGCGAATGCTATAAAATGATGGAAGCCTGAGCTGTGCAAACAGAAAGAGTTATTTGTAACTCTAGCCTTGCCTTGATAGAAAGATAGACGAAAATGACTCTAACAGCTCATCTATGGTAACCGTTACCTGTTGGTTTTCATTTTCTATTTTTCGACTGTACTACGTGCCTAAGGAGATACAAATAAATGTTTCTGGAAATGAATTGTACAACACTGTACTGGCGCGTTCTTCATTCAATGCATGTTTCAATATTTCGTGGTTTGCATACCCCCTCCATTTTCTAGGTCAAGAAGATGTGACTAACATACATCGATGGAATCCCTAGAGGAAGGTTTACATTGACGGGTCGTCGCTTGAGAGGTCTACTACTACCCATGAAGGTCGATGGACGTAAGATTTTAGGATTTCTGGTTGAGCTGGGCGTAGAGATAGTTCATCTTTTTATGATAGGTCTCTGTAATTCGGAGCATTTCTTCATTCGGATTAATTCCTTATCACATAGACAACAAAGTGCTTCTTTCGAGTTCTGAGTGCAACTTACAACGAGCAGTTGTTGAAGCTGCCGCACTCATTTCTCACTCTCATGACGTTCAGAACGACTATCTTTCATGACCATTGGTAAATCTTTATTTTGCTGAAAATTCTGAACTGCTAAATCAATTACCTACTGTGGCTTGTTGGAGTTTTTCAAATTGAAATCAGCGGTTCTGAAGGATTGAGCCAACTTAACCTAATGTGTTTTGTTATATTGTATTGAACGTTTTTGTCGATTTTTAACAATAACTCAAGGTTACTTAAAAAGAAGCATTACTCATAAGTATTCGCTAGACGAAAATTTCCACATTGATGGTGAAAAAGAACATCGTGGCCTCATTTGTTCTGTTACTTGCGCAACTGTCTCTTCTGGAGGACGGAACTACGATTAGGTTACAGCATTCAGGGTGGCGGTGGTCTCATGGTAAGTTCATTGAAGGTCTTTGAGGTTTACGAGTTCGAACCCCGCCACCGCCGACGCCCATCTCTCNATTATTTGTATTTCCCCAGACAGCCTTTCTATGAAAGGTTGCTGTACACTTCTATAATCAATAAACAAAAAATGGAAGTGAAATTGCCTATTTGGACGGTGAGTGTTTGGATTAGCCTGTTCGGTATAGGCCCCAGGCACTGATGATGATCTTGGGTATGGGTTAAACTCCTTGGGAGATCTTTAATTCCCCGCCAGGTAAATGTATTCAAATGCGATGGAAATGTTTGTGATCACCGAAGAAGAGCACTGGTCGGGACTCGTCAGCATGTGCGTACTTGTTTTTGTCCCTGTCAGGACTGGAAACGCGGACATTCGGGTTGGAACTTCAAATCCATACCCCTGAGCTACACGGTCGACGGCCTTCACCTTGTGATTATTTTTATTATTATAGTATCCTTGTCATTGCCGCAATATCTCTGTTTATGAAGATTCCAGTGTAAACTGTCACTTTCTGACCGATGTTATATGTTGCAGAAACATGGCTAGGCGGTGAAGAAAAACTATCGATTCCCCACGGCGCTTTCCGTGCTTCATTTTAGGAAGTTGGTGATACCAACAGACAAGGCACGTCGAAAATAGGCCCAGAGGTAACCGAAACCTCTTACCAACACAAATGCTTACTGACGCAATACTGATTGCACTGACTGAGGTATGTCACCAGAAAAATGTCTCCAGTGCGCAACGAAGGCAGTAGTTGAATGAGGGCAATGGATGAACGAAGTGGATGACAAAGTGTGAGAGTATTAAAAACCCAATCTGCGGGATTGGTTAAATCTACACACGGACAAAATTTACTCCACTTCCGAAAGCAGATTCATGCCGCGTGGTGGAATTTCTGAAATTCATCCCCTCTCCTATTGTTGCGCGAGCAAATGCGGTTCAAACTAGGTATGCTAGCATTTAACGGCATTAAGCTGAGTTAGTAAATACAAGGAAGGAGATACCAACATGCGTTATTAATTCACTGGCGATTGGAGCCAGAATTGATGTCATCCGTTCCTCCTGCCACGCATAGATTTCAGACTGATCACAGGCGAAGCTATTACCAGTCAGTTTTGATAGGAGTTAACACTGTGCTACTCTAGGAAGCCGAAACTGTTCACTACAACCTCTCCTGCTCCTAAATATGATGGCTGCTAGATACTGGATCCGTCGTTTCGAACAGGAGTATGGCTGAACGGAAGTAGGATCAAGACTGACGAAAGAAAACGAATGAGAAATGGGACTGGTTTCTGTTAAAAACGAGGGATACCAATGTTACATATCTGATGTCTGTATACTGCTTTCGCTAAAACTCTCCGTGGTCGCTTGAATCAGCACTGTTTAGACGTTTAATAATCACGAAGGCTACAAAATTTTGTAGGTGATCATAAGAAATAGAGAACTCAGTGGGTGAAGCAACGAGATTTGTAGCGTACAGCAGTAATTCGACAGATAATCTGGATTGATAAAGCCGATTATTGTTTAGCACACCGCAACGGAACCGTTTTAAACCCCAAGAGCCCGTAACAAACTCAGATGAAAGATAAGGATGCAGAATCATTGAAGCATATTCAAGACTTCATTAGTAGTATGGATTCTAGAGCTGAAGAAGTTACTAAACGCAGGGATAGTAATTCATTTTAATGACCAGTTCGTGACTCCACGATCCTGAGGGAGTATAGCACGGTTTTCCGTTTAGAGTATCGTACGCAACTCCGATCATTATGGCATGGGTTTTGTGTCTTGTGATGGAGGTAATTGTTTTTCCCTACTTGTAAATGTGACTAGGCTTCCCTACCGAGGACGTTGTGATCAACATAATCGAATGATTATGTATTAGGGGTANNTTAGGGGTACATCAGTGCCTGATCCAGTGGCACTCGTTCACTGATCTACTTGCCAATCAGATCTTATCTGCCTGTATTTTTACTGCAGGGGTATCGAAAGAGAGCAATAGAAAACGTCACACGATAGCGGTAAGCACGAACAAAATCTACTCTATTAAATAGCAGTACGCTATTGATGACACGCCTGGTGTCGAATATGTTACAGTAATAATAAAATAAAACGATATCAGTCAGTATCGGCCGAATACTGAGAGTGAGACACAGAGAATTGCTAATAAACTGATGATCATCCAGGCGTTCCCTGCTGTTAGCTGGCATCCGTATTTACTCCACTTTGTCGAAAACGTTGGTAATCTCCAGAATTTTCTGTATCGGCCTTAGCGTCGAGTTGGCTGCTGTTGGATGCATCTTACCCACAACACCTGACATACATAATCATCGCAATGATTCTTGGAGGTTTGTCCGCCTCAAATCCACTCCCCAAGCTGCCAATGAGATTTGCATTGAATAATCCATAGAAAATTCCCATTCACAGTCAAATGAATCTCGGATGACAATACGGGATCTTGGGTGGCCAAAGAAAAGTGTTTGTTTGCGCAAGCAAGTGTTCGTTTGTGGTGCATTGTGATAATGAGTGACAATCTGGGGTTCCCTCCCATCCATGTCAGCAAGAGGGGCCTAGTCACTTAAGGTCACACTGGAACGCGTTGACTTTGATTGGCAGTACCGCCTTTGGCATTTTCAATGTCGTGTAGTGCGAGCACTTGTAGTCCAAAAAGAAGACGGAGTAACAGGGATGCATTCATTGTTTTCGTATGATGTAATCGCTGCAGAGTTTGTCGATGCGGCTGGCTATGGATGAGGTGGATGTCAGTATTAGACACTGCAGATGAGATAAAAACGAAGACCATAGTGTGCGTGTGTGGGTTTCCACCTTATGCTTAGAAGTCGTTCACTTTCAAACTACAATGGAGGAAATCGATAGCAATCTCGGTAAATTATGTTTCCACTATCAATTACATCAAATTACACAGCTGATTGCCACACCAAACGAAAGAAACCATTGCATTTAGCCTCGAGGTTACATATGCATCATCATCATAAATCTATGGGCGATTGTGCAATGCAGTCAACGATATGGATATGAATGAGATTGTACATTATTCACGATATGGGGAAAATTTTGTTTACCCGTGACTACTACTCAAGATAACTAAAAGATTGACTGTTTGTTGCCGTTGTTTGAGTTGCGCTTTTATTCAGAACGAAATGTTCCACAGAAGTTCTCCATGGGGACTAAGTGATTCTAAGTGATTGCTTTTAGTAAATGGGTAACAGTGTCTGGTTTGTCGTTGCTGATTGGTAATTTTAACAAATGAGCAGTGTTTAGCCTAGAAAAAAAGGTTCAAACCATTATTGCTTGGAAAAAATCAAACGATTCACAAAGCAATTGATAACAATTGGTGGTACACACGTTTTGACGCAAGGAAATCGAGGTTTCACTCAATCCCAAGTAATATCAAATCCCTTACCAGTCTTGTTTGATAACAAGGTTCAAGTCCACTACGCCGAAAACCATCCACAGAACCTGATAAACGCAGCCCACCCACGTGAAATCATGTGATTGCAATTTCTAACAGACGAATGCAGAAATTTAGATATTACAACCAATTTTTGGAAGCCGTTTGTTTCACGGAAAATCATATCGGTCACCAGTGGTGACAAAATATACTGGTGACTATTCAAAATCAACAGTGCCGCGACTGATGAGAGAACAATATCATCTTTGTTAATTGTGCTCTTGTTGGAGAATAAACCGGCAGAATAACTTTTGTTGAACTTACTCGAGGTTCAGTCAACCTTGGATAGACAGGCCGTTTTACTGTAGGCTCTTCAGTGGCCAAAGAAGGAGAGTTGGTTCCACCAGAATTGGCGGTGTTATTCCCGTTCCTACTTGTCCAATTGGAATTAGAAGCTATGGGGGAAGTTGCTGGCGCATTCTGAACCGTGTTTATGGTGGAACGACCGGAGGCAGCAGATAATGATCCAAAGGTGGCCCGCGAGCTTCCGTAACGGGGTAGAGCATCGTAACTGGATCCATTCACTGCCGTTGTACCCATAACCGTATTGCCTGATGAATCGCTATTAAATTCCATGAATCCTTGCTTTTTTTGTTTTCGATGTCTTGTTAGTGAGAAGTTTCGAGAATGATCTTTACCGGACGATCCAACTGACCACATATCCCATGATTCATCGGAAAGTAGTCGACTTCGTGGCAATGGACTACGACTAACTAGTTCTATTCCATTATTGTCCATATCTCGTTTGGAAAATACCGGGCTGGGTTGATAACTGGCCGGATAGGAAGCAAACGTGGACCACTGTTGTGCTCCACTAGGGGTGCCAGTTCGAAGGCTGGATGGAGAACCGAAAGATGGCGAAGCTTCATCTATGTGCTGTTGTTGTTGCTGCTGTTCTTGTTTTTTTCGAGTCAAAACTTCGTCCAAGAACAGTACATTTCTTCGAGATCGTTCTGAATCCCTTCTACCGTCCAGTGATCGCAGTGAATTGGTAGATCGCAGATTTTGGTTATTCTGATTCGCGAACTGCAAATCTCTGCTCCTGACACCAGTCACGGTGGCATTCCGCAAGTCCACCACTGACGTTTCCGATTCGATGCCATTTAATTCAACAAGCGGTTTTGATTCGTGACTTTTCGTGCGGAGAATCGACTTTTTCGGTTCCTTAAATTCCACCTCCTGTGCGCAAAATTCGAAGTGGGTAAAGAGAAAGTAAGATGTAAATTTATTACTTGAAATTTTTTTAATGAGATTGATGAAACGGACTGGACTCGAAAGTGTGTCTAAGTGACTTATGTCCAATATTGAATGGTAAACAGAGTTAAAACAGTCTTGATAAATTCGTCATCTAACGTGTGTGAGAAAAATGTATCATTAGAGTTCACAATGAAGTCACTATTTTAAAGTTTATTGTTGTTCTTCATATATATATATATATATATATATATATATATATATATATATATAAGTGGTAATGACTGACTGGACAAAATTTCCCTGGAAGCGCGCGACCGGTTTCGAGGTTCTTGCCGCTCACCAAACATGTATATCCAGTATTCCGTTGCCAATTCTCACATGTACTCAGGAAATGTATTTTCGTTACAATAACCTCATTTGTAACACCGGGTAAACTTGTTTGGACAACTCTTTCAGAACCAGTCCGTTGATGAATCTATATTATGATTCGATGTTTTGTAAACGGGTTAGATCCTACTAACCGCATCAAACACAAATTAAGCATCCTTGTGGAATAGAGGTAGTATAGAATAGTAGCATATATTTGAAGGAATATTTTTCAGACTATCAGGGTTTTAAAGATAAATCTGGAACAGAACTAAAATTGCATGGCACACAGTTATTGAATATTCCTACCCTTTCCACTACCTAATTATCTATCGTCTAACAAATTGGACACAGTCTGATGATCTACATAGCACCATCAAATGATGCCGTTCAACGACACAGCAGGCCGTTTTCCATAAGCGGAGTGCCACTTTCGAGCATCGTGTTACGTTTGAAAAAAAATGCGTTGTTCCTTATTATGCTTGATTACAAACGCAGGATGACTTGTAAAGACTATCGAGTTTCGAAGGGTTGCTTTGATACAGAGAGTTGTACCGTCACTTGGGATTTCATTGGTACCTGATAGTTTGAGAAACAGATGTCTTGATAAGTTTATTCTTCACCGATAGTAACCACAGACATGGAAGCCTAATATGATATCAGACACCCGCATCTAATTTTATCTTCATGTCTGAAAACAATGCTTCAATTTTTTAAATCATGTACATTATTTTGATCAGTATTATTTAAATGCAATCCATCCAAATCTATGCTTCATTTATTTTTATTTTCCTGTGATGTAAATACATTGAATGTACTAAATCAATTTGAGGTTGTATTTAAAGTTAATGGAACCAACTGATTTTGCACGTTTTCACACACGGGGACCAAGTTACCTTAGTTGTTCCGATAGATAACAACCCAAACCCCTGTACCTGTTTCGTACCAGTCAAGAGTATGTGACGAAAGCTGATAACTTACAGTCACGTGAGAACCTGTCGATGCTTTCAGCCATTGTGTGAACTTGATGAAATTTGATCAATGGTTTTCAGTACATGGCTGGATCATGTGTTACTCCGCCTATCTGAATGAGAAGTGACCTCAACTCAGATAGATGGAAAAAACTGCACCAATGACATGGGGTGAATGAGAGGAGCATTCAGATCAACTGTGAGGGTAAGCACACGATCGATGCGCAATAAAGTCGCTCATTTTTAATCACCTTATACATGATTTGCATGTAAATTCTCATTCCAAATAACTATCTCATTGATTCTACTGAACGTTTTATTTAGTTTGCATTATGTTGCATTTCTGATGCATGAAAAAACTTGATTTGCGAAATCACTTTGGCGGACAATGTTAATAACATTGTCCGCCAGAGCGATTTTGCAAACCAAGTACCAGCGTATTCATAAACAGGTTGAAATGTGAACGGAACTTCTGCGTGTTGCATTACTTAACCCCAGTGAGTAGATGCACTTGATTAAACACGATACACGATGGATTAACCTGATCGTTCGAATCAAGAGAGTAACACATACGTTGCATGTCCCTTGGCCTGATTGAGTGTCTACTGACACACTCATGTGACCGTGTCTGCCATGTGCATTTAGCTGGTTCAGGACGAACAAAAAGAAAACGAACAGCGTGAGACGCCTTTGTTTGAGCGAACTCAGTAAGTGCACAGACTTTTCCATGCTCAAAAGCAGGCTAAAGACCAGACATTATTAACGTTTGTTCCATTTATTAAACACCGGATTGATATAAGAAAATCACAGGGAATCTTGAGTCCTTGACTCCACCCACGTACCTCTTTGACTGCTCAAAATGGAGTACTGGCAGTAGTTGTATATGTTTTTTCACACATCACATTATATATATATATATATGTAATACGAAACGTCATTTTTGATCCATTTGAACAACAACAAAAACAACAACACTGAGGAACGATGTCGCTGATTGTCAAATTCCCTTTATTTTCTAATCACAGTCTCATTGTTCACAAAAGGTGCGCGCGCGCATCCCTAGCGAGAGCGCAGTTATTCCGCCTTAGAACTTCTCGTGAATCGGTATGTATCGCGTGTTTGTGCTTTTATGGTCCTCTACACTGTTCACGCAACAAAAGCACCTTTATGCGACTCGGAATGCGAATTACATTCTACAGGTAGTCGCCAGTCTATCAATAGATGGAAAATAACAGGAACCAATGTGCGACTGTACGTGTAATGATCTGACAGACGGAAAACTATTGTTCGCTGGAGCATAAAGGGTAGTAGTGGTCTGTGAACCTACAGCCGGCAGTGCAGCATGATATTTACTCTTTCTGCTAACCGGAGTATTGAACAAGTATCCCTCCCCGTTGTAATTTCTGTATCGTTATCGTACGAAAAAAGACTATTTGTATTTAGTGAGTGTGCATATTATTATACTGTACAGAAGACAAACAAATAGCACTGATACATATTCAGGCTATTGAAAACACTCAAATTTGATCACAAATCACCGAATGTTCACGACATGTTATCACCTGTTAGGTCATAGATCACTTCACGTTTATGAATGCAGGGGAGACAATAAGTATGGTGGTGAAAAACGCCAAGCTGATGAAATGTTTGGCCTCAGACCACCAAATGTTGTGTGTTTCATTGAAAACCACTGACACTGCTGTGTAGCTTGAACAAACTTTAAAAATATAAAATTCCTAGAAATGAAAAACCCATTTGTGTCGCAATAACCACATTTACAGCAACGGGTAAATATGTTTGAACGGTTATTTTTCAGAACAAGTCCATTTATAAATCAAAACTATGATTCACTGTGTTTGTAAGTGGCTTGGATGCTACTAACCGCGACAAATGTGACTGAAGCTTCTTATAGAATATGTAACAACAAGTAGTGGTTGAATGATTCGACGAAATTTCCCTGGAAGCACACAACCGGTTTTGTGGTTCTTGCCGCTCCTCAGGCATGCGTATCCGGTTATCTTCTCTTAGTTCATGTATATACTTGTACCCAGAAAATATATTCATCTGGTGCTGCAAATGAGGTCATTGTGATGAAAATACAACTGCTTGGTACCTTATATATGAATAAACTGACAGAACACTACCGGATATGCATGTTTGACAAGCAGCAATAGCCGCGAACCTGGTTGTGTGCTTTCACGGAGATTATGTCGAATCATTCATATACTACTTATTCTAAAAAGACCTAAAGTGGAATATGAAACTTAAATCGACCTCAATGTTGAGAGCTCATTCAGTTGGATGTTTTACGACGTTGAGTAAATAATTTTTTTTGTTTTTTCTTGAGTATGAACTAAAATAAACTATTATGTAATCCTCAATTTAAGACTAAAAATAAAGAAGGAATGCAATGGATACTACTGACCCGTTTAGAGTAGGACAACCTCGGTCGGCGTCATTCTGGTTGATAAATGTAAGCGAAGTTATCGAGGGCATGAGAGGAATCGGAAAAGAAACCGCTAGATGTCTTGAAACAAATTAGGTCAGTGTGTCACGCACACTTCGAACCACTCATTCAATACGGTGCGTAACTAACGGAGCTCCACGGTCAACCGCGGACAATCCAAGTGCCCGGGGTGAACAGTTTAATCCGTTTTGGCACAAAACAAAGCGTGCTAGAGTGTTGGAAGCCCACCCACAAATACCGGACCAAATATTGTGAATAATTTGATTCACTTGGTCCGGAATAGAGCTTGTTAGGTAAAATCCCTGGTTTTCTAGAATCCTTATTCGCATATGCACTGCTACGGGAGAGAGCGAAATAGTTTATTAGTCAATGCATCATTAAAAAAATAATGAATTGGAATCTCGAAGGAAAATTGAAACAAACTGTCAATGTGATAAATTTGGGATGTACAGTTTTTGTGTGGTTGGAATCACGGACACTAGTTGGCTATTGGTCCTGAATTCGGGCCACTCCTGGCAGTTTAATTTTAGTCCATTTCTCATGTAGACCATTGAACTATACAATTGACAGTGTAGATTTAGACACAAGATACAGGGTGAAATGTTTTCGCTGTTTATGGTTCGACAACAGGTATTGAAAAACTACCGCAATTGTCCAACTACGCTAGCACAAGCACTTGATTATCCATGAAGGGCAGAAAAAGGTTAGTCTGATGATCTTCATAAATATACGGTGCATACGAAACTTAGTGATCAGTTTTGTTCTCTCTATTGAAGAGAAGGAGGTTGTATTTTAAACGCCTAGCAAACGAGCCGGATTGCTTAGGAGAGATACGTGAATTGATAGCTTGAAACTTTTAGGGACCATTTAAGAACATACGAACAACCGCAGAATCCACAACATGCAGGATTATCAAATCGGGCAAGCAAAGTGATCCGGTTCAGCAATGAGGCCACCAGGGTCAAATAAGGTGGCTGTCTTCTATTTCTCCACAAGTACTTCTCCCCTTGTTACACTTGTCTCATTCCCCAATCTTCAACTGACAACTTTACACTTGCTTTATTCACTCGCGTTGATTAATGTTCTGATCTTGGATATTTCACTTAGTTCACGTTAGCCGCTTTACATGATCCTATATTCTTAATTGCTGATCGGCGATCGGATTTGGCACACACTTATCTAACACTGCCGGCAGTAGTCGAATAATATATACTGTTTCATCAAAATAAATGTCAAGAACAATATTCGAAGCAGAAAGGAATTCCGTTTGCTAAGTGGTTCTTGTTGTGGCCTACAACTGACTGTTTGAATGCTGGCTTGACGGTATTCGCATGTAGTGCGACGTGTGAGCCGGTGTCGGCCTACCTGTCTGCCTGCCTTTCTACACGCTGCTCGTTCCTCCTTGTTCCCCGGTTTGTGAACCGGCTACATATTTGCTGTTTACAAATGAGCTTACTGCTTAATTCGTTGTGCTCATTTCACTACTTAACTTGGAACACAACAGTTCCAAAGTATCTATGAATAATAAGGCGATAGTGCTATCAATAATCTTGATATCCTGTAAAGAGACGTGTCAGCATTGTGGTTTCAAATAATGAAAGGCCCGATTAGTGTCCCTTTCTCTGGTCTCACCGTGTAACCAATCATTATCTAACATGATGAAAATCTCACCAGGTATTCTATATGGCTTTGCAAACCCAGTTGCATGTCACAAATGAATAAGCACCGTGGTGGATCGGAGTGCTGCTTCTGAACGAGTCCCACAATCCGTGGAAGCAAGTGCGAAGATGAGTAGGAGGATACAATGCCTACCGCACACTGGTAAAGCTGGTTTTCGCTATACCCTGTATGTGTGTGTGTGTGTGTAAACACAGCGATCAGTTGTTGCCCATTGAGTGGTGTGCTACAGTGCCACATATGAGATTCCCACATGCGTGCATGCAGCATTCACTCGAGTCAATGGATCCGCAATGTTGATGAGATTTGTAGGCTGTTTCACGTTTTTCCTTCGTTATATAACACAATTCATCATGAAATTGAATTTAGTAATAGTGATAATCAAACAGCTTCTGACAGAATAGCAACATTTGTCTTTCAGTTTGGAACTAAATGATTCATCTTCTCATAGTAACCTATTACGGTAAAACTTACATAGTTTTATTTAATTACATAGGTTCATTTTACGTCAGCCAAGCCGAATAAAATTCCTATATACGGAGTTGCATTTTTCAAGGTTGGATAAAACAGAAATTTATGTCATTGTGTATCTGCTACTGCTTTAATCGAAATGAAGAGGGGGGGGGGAGTGAACCAAGGTCAATATGGGGAGAGCGTAAACAGAACGATTCACACAGGACGATACAAATTGTGACTGATTGATTTGCATAAGCTAACAACTCGGTTCCATTCATCAGCCCCGTGCGATTGGAGGTGAACTGTCTGAAAAATCAATCCGATCGATCGATCGGTGTGAAAGGACGGATGGCAAACAGGCACCCGGAAGGTATGCATACCAGAAGCAACTCGGAGATAAAAATGTGCTTGTGTGCGTGTGACCGATCAATCGATAAGATGGAAGTGAGCATCATGTAAATCCAGCAGTTAAAGATAGTTAAAACAATAATTTGTTGTTTGATTGAACTGGTCGAACAATATTCAGTGCTTCTAATTCATTATCGATTTCTATTATCGTACCGAATAGTTGAAAGTATGCTAACCAAAGACCAAATAAAACAGCATTTCTTTTTAACGACGTAAAATATATCGGTCAGAAACAGCTGTTAAATCACAAGTCTGATAAAGTGTTTTTAATGTTTAAACTTTCAGGGGTTCATTCATCAGTGACTTGGGCTCAACGACAGTGTGTTTATGTAGTTACGCTCCATTGCTGATGAATTGTAATTTCAAAGCAGGACTCTTAATCACATCGATTGAGCAGCATGGCTTATTTAAGAAGTCAAATAAATCAAGGGATTATCTGGATACCGAATGTACAGCTATATGGCACAGTTTATATACTATAGCGTACTAACTCACTGCAATGCACCATTGCATGTGCTGCTTATTGGTCTAAAGATGTGCATCTAAAGCTAGAGAAATGCAGTAGAACGCTGTTCATACAGAAACGAATATTTGCATTCATCGAATCAAGTGAGAACATTCTCAACATTCACGTCGATGAGTGGCCTATAGATCGAGTGCAGGGACATATGACATGTTGTTGTTATTGATGCTGGCGGTGGTGGTGTGGTCGCAGACCACAAAGCATTCTGCGCTTTTCAGTTAACAAATAGTCTCTCCAGTGTGCGCTTTTCAAAATTTCTGTTGTGTAATGTGTATTTTTTCATATTTTGTTACCCAACCACAAACTTGTTTTAACTCTTCAATGAAAATTCATCCATATTCGGGTTGAAAAAGCCAATGAAAAATATCTTCTGTACCCGTGTAAATCGGTTGTAAACGTGCTAATGATGTTTCCATGATCTACGAATCTATTTGCCAGAGGCTTCAAGCTGGCCCAAATTTAGGGTTCCCAATCACATTGGTGTTTCTTGTAGCCTTGAATGCAAAACCACTAACCTCGCAGTTCACAATGCTTCATAACATTTCCGATTGTGCCATTTTTGAAATAATAACCAAACAATTTCTCATGATTACAGTAAATCAAAAATTTGTATGCTAAAGATAAGAAAGCATCGATTTACTCTCTAAAAGTCTGAGCATTTTCTTCTGGTTGATACACAGATCTGCCATTATATAAACCAAGCCCTAGTGGTTGTGTGGCTCCCCGCTTTTTCTTTCCCAAAAAGCTAATAATTCCACATTGGTTTCCATTCGCTTTCAATTTATATCTATTATCAATGGTTTCCCGAATAGTTCTCCACATTTTGTGGCAAGCATACGGTGTGCAATGACCAGTTTTCCAAATGACTCTTGTTTAATGACGATAACTGTCAAGTCAGATTAACTAAGCATATCGGATTCCAAACTAAACTTTTGTGTGACACCATATATCTTCAACCCTGGGACAGATAGTAAAGAAATGATATGAGGTGTGAATTTCGTTTGAAGACTTATTTTACATAAGGACAGTGCAACAGATCCGCCCCGACAGATTAGTCCAAATACGTATTGTCAGTTGAATTTGGCTACTATATGTGCAAAAGTCTCCGGGCCCAAAAGAAACCAGAAATTTTAAAAGAATGAGATGTGAAATGCTTTTCTTTCCGCTCAACATTCAACAGTGCCTAATGCTTAATGAGACGAAGGACGGAGTATTCATTTGATATAAATAATTTATGATCTCCACAGTCTTTGCCTGGAATTTCTTCTCAACCCGGCGATTCACGGTCCAGTTCATGAGAGGAATAGAGAAATAGTACACAGGGGTACGTGTGCCCTAATGGACAACGAAATTCCCCAGTGATCTTTGTTGGCCATCGCACATAGAATTTTGCTGTAAAATATGAACTCCCACTCCCAGCTTGACTGAAGAACAATTCAGAAGGCACACAAATGTTTCCTACTAAATTTCACACGCATAGCCGAGTAAGAATCCGTTGTGTTATACATTTACTAGCCCTACCAGATAGAAAAGATTCAACGGAATTGTGAAAAGGTAGAATGCCAACTCTCAGGGGGTTTACATTTTTCGTAGGCAATAGAAGTAGAGATGGTGCGAGCAGGGTTCAAGTGATGTATCAGAGACCGGGGTGAGTCACACAGACGGTCGTCACACGCTTTACGGTGTTGTTTATCAACGGAGTCGATCAGGGCTACATTAGGGACAGTTCCATATCTGCAGATCTAATCAATACGAAACCCGTAGACAACAGACTGGGTAAGATAACAGGAATAACAAGTAAAACGAAATAAAACGCATGGGAAAATAAATTCGTTAACTGAAATAGAATACAATAGCACCCTGAAAAGTCGTCAGCATTCTGACTTGAAGCAATGTTCGTTCCGTGCATTAGGACCAGTTGAGGTCAGCAGACAGAAAACATTGAAGGTATTTGACATGCTGCGACCTTTCTATGGCTGTTAACCATGATGTTGGGAACAGGTGATACAAAATGTGCAGACGGCCCGTGACAAAATTTCAATGCATTCGGTGAAGTTCCGGGAGAGAGTGACACCATCAGATCATTCAGAGTCGAAACTTATGACTGATTGAAGGGGGGCTGATGGAACAATTATTGTTGAGTTCACAACCAACCACTACGTCGAAGGCATGCGTAAAAGGTGAAACCATACGGGGCGAGTGATAATTTTGGAGTGTATAGTGTGAAAAAACTCAAGGATAAAATTGCGCCCTGAACTACACTTTGGTTTACAAAAACAGTTGAACATCTAATAGCATCAGAATGGTCTCGGTCGGTAAAATATTCATGCATTCAAATAAACATATGAAGTGGGGCTTTTGCTGTACCGATTTCAATGGGATGTTTCTATCGACTGAGTTAAATGCGCGTCTATAGTTCAGAAATTAAGCATGAACAGTCTTGTATTTCTCGTTCATCGATGGATACAGCGGAATATGGGAGACAGTAAGTAGACTGATGCTTATAATAGGCTAACTGACTAGAATCACAAAGATCAACAACAGAAACGGAAAGAGATCGAATAGCAATTGACTCCAAAGTGTCAAGTACTACGAGAATGAAGTAGTTGCTCGAGACTTCTACCTTTCTATTGTAGCCACTAGAGTGATGCAAACATCACGCCATGCATTAGCTAATTGACTTTCGGACAGGCATCTAATAAAGATGAATGAAACCGTCGAGGGCAAATGGCTCACACATGTTTTAAAAACAGCGGCTACAACCCGTCTAAACTAGAGGATTTATTGCCGTTGGAAGCATTCAGTTCCCTTAACACTTGCTCTGCTGCGGAGGATGGAGATCAAGTGACGTTGTACTTGGTCTCGGTAATGCTGGTACAATACTTTACACTGAGCTCATTGGTGTTACACGAGGCTGTAGTATGTAGAGATGAAAGACCGTAAAATAACTTCAACCCATTCCATAGCTGACGGCAAGAATTATCTCCGAGCACAGTGTCAACATACAATCGCTAATGATATGAAAGTTAACAGATTTAACAGTAAGCTGATATCCCAAGCAATAAGCCTTCTCTTCCCGGTTACGTAATCATCTAAGTCTGTCAGGGACGAACCACTTTGGTTTTAGGGGAAAGCTGGATGAAGACAGTATACAGCATAACAAAAGTTAAGATAATTTGTAAACTTTTCACCGAAAATTGAGACGTCGGCAAAGAAACGCAATTAGGATTCCGAACAGGTATCCATTGATTCTAATTTCATTGGATTGGGCTAATGATATTGTAGTATCCGTGCATTGGTCTTCGTAAGGATTAGTTGATTGTATTTACTGAATATCTCGACCAGAACTTCAATCAGGTGATACGAATTTCCTACTCCGGTGCACGTCTGAAAACATGAATAATAAAGAAAACAAGGTCTGAAAGGGCATTACATATTTAGTGGAAAAGCTAACAATGTTCTGAAGAGAAATCAGCCTTCAAAGACGTACATCATCAGTAGATTTGACAGATGTGAATAACTTCTCCAAGATCATTCGCCAAAATTTATTCAGCGCAACAGATATATGACACAAAATGCAGTCACCAGTTATGTGAAGTTTTACAGTGATGTTTAAAGACCAGCCAAAGACAAAACGTGACGTAAATTCCACATTAATCCGATAATTCTTTGATGCAGTGAGTGAAAATGCATTTGGTGGAGCTACGTCACAACTGATACACGTCAATGTGAGGATGGCGCCGCCTTTTGTTTTCTTTACTGGTGGATCGATCTGCACAGAACAAATAAAACTCTTCAATTTTCACCAATTTAGAATAATCCCAGCTGTGAATCAGGAGGGGAATTGAGCGAACATTTAAGGACACAATGACAGGAAAACCAATGTGTTTTTACTTCTCTGTGTTCTTGTGTCAATTTCTAGTCAACATGTTGTTTTATCTGTTTTCCGATACATTTATTATGCTCTTTTTTATTTTTCACAAAACAAGAAAAAGCATTAGAAGACAAATCGTTGACATTTACCATGGATACTAGACTGGAGATTAAATTGAGCACGTGGTAATTAATCATCGAGTTCACAGTACTTGATGCAAAACTAAGTCCACAAGTAGCGTTTGCTGGAAAAAGCCTAAGACTCAGGGATAAGAAAATATAGCACGACTAGATTCAAAGGCCCCACTCTTTATCCTATACAGTACTTTTAACGAATAAGTAGAATGAATAAACCGTACAGTCATGAAGGTCTACCATATCCATCTATCTATACATTATTTTTATTGCACACATGTTTTGTGCGATGAACAGCAGACTGGGTGAACCCCATGCTCGTGCAGACTTGCTGTTCAGTGATGGAAACCGGGAACCTTAATCCCCCGGGACTTACAATGGTGATCCACACAAGCCCCCACCGAGTTAGATGCGATACTGAACCGGACAATAGCACAGCTGCCTACCACCAGGTTTGATATTCCCTGTGATGACTTTACGATAATTCAGTCAATGCTTGAAGATCTTGGCATCTATTTTTTGTGGCCCTGGGGTCGTCATTTCGCGCACTTTCGGTTACGTACAATCTGTTGGAACAGAATAGTGGATCAAGGTGTGGCTGAATAATAACGATAATAATAATAATAATAATAATACCCAGACGAACTGGTAAACTGTTTGGCCATCGATTCGGAGACTGACAGTAAAAGGGTGCCTACTCTGTGTGACCCGGGTTAAGCCGCTTACTGGTGCTATTCATGCACTCGGCTCATGAATTCATTGCACGCATGTTAATGTCTGTACGGGGTTTAAGGCGCATCCTCGAAACAACAA
>UZAN01040553.1:57617-74449 GCA_900618425.1 Echinostoma caproni
CCATGAGAGTTCGATCGATTCGTGTAGGCTACCGAGTGGCATAAAATCTCTAGGGTCATACACGTGCCAAAATATACTGATGAGACATATCATCCTTCACCGCTTCTGGATGAATGACTCATGTGAACAACTGTGAGGCGGTCAGCTGTCACTGCAAACATTTTTCACGTGATAAGGATGATACGTATTAACATGAAAAGAAACGGTGCAAACCTGTTCAGGATGACTTTGCTTCCCTCATACTCCCTTTGCTTCCTCCCGGGTATACTTCGTTTAAATACTGTAATGATTTTATCGAACAATTGTCTCGACTATCATTTTTAATCCTTTAATAGTCTAGTCGAATGACATGTGACATGAATTCATATGTATAGGATTACATGTGTAATCCAATATCACCCAACTTCTATCACATTCATTTGTCGATATCGATATGTCTGACGTGATGTACGATTAAAATTTTATGATTTCTCCCAAAAAGGGACTTCCCCGTCCTTTGCATTAAGGGGAGTCGATAAATGTTATGGTAGTTCTGATATGCGTGAATGTAAGAACTCAGTTTTGTGAATAATTTGACCTCATACCATCCATCGGTAGCAACCACTTTTGAAACTTTGAGAGCATCTTAGAGCAGAAGGTTAACTCATTAAACGATCAGAATAACAGAATTTAAAAATGTCTAAGAAGCTTTCTAGGGCATTTTTCAGATTTTCATAAATAAGTCTAAAAGTACCGTCTTATCTTTCTTTCACAGTCACTATTGATGTCCGTTTGTTGAGGCCTCCAAAAGCTTTAGTATGGTCGACGGTGGGTGTCTAGGGTTGCTGTTGGTCATCCTTCCTTTGCACCTCCCGAAATTCCCTCATACGACCAAGTGTCTCAAACAGCCTCTGCTGAGGAAGCCCTACTTACTGCCTTCTCGTCGCGGAAGTGTTTTCTCACCAAAGTCAGAGGACGAATAGCCGATATCCGAGGCTATAATCGGGTTGGTGGACCACTATTAGTTCACCTAGGGGTGATGACAAAAAACCCTGATTCCAAACAAACCAAGTGGAGGTGTACGAAACCACACACCTTTCCAGTTGGGGCAGTGGTCACCGGCTCCATTGGGCATCGAGGTGTATTGAGCACCTTGGACGTTTGACTCCGTACAAAGGGCGTATGATCCGATGAACTGGACACCGGTCCCCAATGGATTGCGGTTTTCGCACAACGCCCCGCTGCCTTGCGGGTCAGGCTTTGGCTAGCCAAAGACTCCAGTTGTGAATTCCTCAAGAAAATTCGCCTGCCTTGGGCTGGGCAACCTGACAGCATTCAGCCCACATGCAGATCATGGAACGTTTTTCTTTCTTCATAAAGATGATTGTACCATGATTTGTTTGGCACACAGTCCGCATTCAGACGTGTGCGAAAGATAAATACATAACCGTTTTGGGGTTATCTGCTAAATTCCTCCGGCAATCCATATAGCCTTTATACTCATTAAGAACACACAGATAGGGTTATAACTCAATCGTTTTATAAAACTTAAACGCCTAATATCGCCACTGATCCGCATTGGCCGTGAACGACCAATAAACCGTTTGTTACTCAAAATTACTTGAGGATCGATCAGGAATTTCCATCACGTAAAACTTAATAAAATATACATACTGTTCGAATTCATGGACTAGCAAAAAGAAGTGGTGGAAATATTTCTACGATACTTTTCATCGTGACTTCTCACGGTGAGTTGCACCTATTGCCTCGCTGGATCTAGCTATCAGAGAGAGAGTTCCAGTGGCTCCATTCCGCAAATAGTTTGATCACTGATCAGTTCAACACGTCATCCAGATTGGTACAGTTATACAACCCAACTTGAATGCTTTCACCGAAATATGACTCGGTACTATTGCATCGAGATTTCAAATCAGCCAGTATTAATTTCTTCGTAACTGAGAGAAACCTTATCTCATCAGACCTCACGTGAGTGATCAACGTCTCTGTCGATCTCTGGATCGATTGGTATCGAATTGGTGTCCGTTATATAGTTCGATGATTCGTGTATTCTTGGCTATTAATAATAGTCAAAATCAGATTGTTTTATGATACAAAATAAATGGAGCTATAATGAATTGGTTTGCAGTATACTCCCAATTGAAACGATTGACAGTTATGTACAAAAGTGTAGCACCTTTAGGGCTTACACTATAGTACAAAAGATACATTCGTCTTAATTTTATGTCCCCACTGCTGATCACAAATAATTTATATTCCTGAGTGGATGGTGAAGATATCTGCTAAGTTCTGCGGAGCATATCATAACCTTAACACATTTCAAGGACACCCAATCGGTATTGATCAAATATCGGTGTTTGGACTGAAGCACAATTGGTTCCTCAACGATCTAAGAAATAAATCATTAAACAGCTATCATCGCGTGAATATTTCTGTACTGTTTATTGTTGTCGGTTGCAGACGAGCGAAACACAAGAGACTATCTTTTAGTGAAAAGTACTTGTGAACAATTATGCGTGATGTACAACGTAGACTTTATGTACGTTTGTGTAAACTTTAGTAACTCGGTATACACTATTGAATTATTTAACAGTGGTTACGTGTGCTCTGGAGTTTTGACCATACCCAATCAAGAAGAACCCACGAGCCAGTAAACTTGAAAGAGCAACTTGGAATAACACAGGGTCCTTTAACAAGGGAAACACTTAACAATTTTTCATTGTTCAAACACTGAAATGATCCATACTCGCCAAATCAGCAGAATCATTGACCAGTAGTTAGTGACCTGATGAAAGTGAGCGGATATCAGTAAAAAGAACTGATACAGATCGATTCGGGATCTGATACACAAAAACCAAATTACTATTGAATAAGCAGTGAACTATATGAACGCATAATAATGAATAATACTAATCTATATATTTAGCGGTATAATTCGTTATTACACCCAAAGGAAACATGCTTGGCATACTGCACGAGGTGTATTTGAGCAAAACGCTAGAATACTTGAACACAGTCCATTTTTACACATCAAAAGGATGCTCTTATTCCCCCTCCCCTCCAGGGATTTCATGTTTTCAGAAAATGTATGCACATGAACACACGGTCCTTTCTCTACAACTTTGACATGAGAGATCGTGTGACTACCAGCATGCACCAACTTCATCACATTGAATAATTTTTTCCAGATCAGAGCTGTCAAGTTACGTTAGTCAATTTAACTCTGTTTAACTCAGTGATTTCAAAATCTGGATTATTTTTGATTCGATGTGAAAATTTAGGTCTGTTTTTGCGGCAACATATTACGGCTGCAAGAAACGACAAGGTTGAGTCATCTTTTTGAGATCTTTGCGCTTGCCTTAGATATAGTTGTTGAATTTTGGGTACTATCTTTTAATCACCCATCTAAACAACCTCATACCGGACTACTTTAATATATATATATATGTATACATATATATATATATATAGTATAACATTATGGAATACACAATGGTTATAAAATAAATGCGGCTAAAAACTAAATTGAAAAGATCAGCACCAAGTTGTAAGGCAAAGCCATTACATATGATATTTCTAGCCAAGGGTGAAGTTGATTGCAAGATAGCCAGCCGGGAATCCAACCCGGTCACTGGTCAAGTTCACAACTCAAATTTTCATACCTCCACCTGTTTTCAACAGCGGCAATCTAGGTAAGCATCACACATTCGAGAAATTCTGGCTAATCACGGGTACCCTATGTTGCGACTATCTCAACGGATAGAGGTGAATCACATCAGTAATTGTGTTGCCTCATTCATTTCGTACGCTTCATCTGACCCCGGTGTTGTATATCTGATTGCACCACCAGGCTAGCAAGGTTAGACTATTGGTTGACTTTGTGTGACAGTCCTCTGGAGATGAGTAAACTGTATAGAATGTAGTTGCCGACTGGCGAATATAGGCAAATGGATTCAAAAACCTATAAGTTCCAAGTCCGGACGTAGTAGCTATAAGGGAGTTAATGACCAGGGTATCTGTGTGAAGTATGCGCTGAGGCAGATTTTGTCAAATGTTGCTTCCCGTACACAAGACAGAAAGCCGAAACCATTGCAAAGGACTTCAAATAGAAAAACACATTTTTTTTCTTTTCCGCACGGCGTTAAATTAACCAACTGCTAAGAATTAATAACACCAAAGAACTTACAAGTGTGTATGGAAACCGTTAGGAAAAAATTCATTCATTTCCAACTCTTAGTGGCTAGTATTGCATATGTCTTAGACAAATTGCAGTTTAAAAGACACGGAGTTCAGTACAGAGACTTATGTTGCTTGGTGTTCAGAGTTCTTAGAATAACTGCACAGGGAATCTCCTGACACGGTCCACATGCTTTTTCGTTTATTGCAAGACTGACCAGTTTTATTGATTTGATTGTAGAACCAAGACATTAGAACTGTTGCGCTGTCTCTACCTTGTCGCCAACGATTTGACTTGAATGGACTGGGAAAAATGATGCCATCACAAAACTATTGGTTTTATTGCTTTTATCAGCATAGTAGAGTTGATGAGGACTTTGATGTAATCAAGAGCAAGCAGTAATTTCTGAATGTAAACTCTGAAACAAGTCAAGCATTTTGATCATGACAAGACTGCACCTTGACGTGGTGTGATAGCTTGCTGGCATCTATGGCCCTGTGAGCTATACAGAATGGCCCCTCACAAGCGCAGATCCAAACATGCCACTTCAAATATCCTTTATTTCACCCTCATCCGTCTCGCACATTCATCTCCAATCGGACCTTCAGAAGATCCCACAGTACTGTATTGCCTCAGAGGAAAATCTTCCTGTTTTCCTTCGTCCTACCTCGACCACCGTCCAAATCCAACCTAATCCCCTACCGGATGAAGCCCTTCCTCATCCTCAATGCATTCTTCAACTAGGTACGCTTAACATGCGTACTCGCACACACGCGTATAAAAGCAAGCCTGTAGAGTAGATACACTCGGGACCCCGGCTATCGATGGGTTTTACTCATCTGCGATTCCCTTGGTAGGATTGCGCTGTAAAGCGGTTTGCTTGGAAATACAGTACCCAAGATAAACGTCTCGATCCTACAAGAGTTTTATCGCCGTACCTAAGGTTGGGTTCGGACCGACGAATACACTTCGTAACTCATCGATGAATCCAGTTTAGTTTAATAAGGCTGCCCTGCGCCCATTCTTTACAACATTTCAATCCAGGATATTCTACATAATGCTTACTTTGGTCTGGCAAACGCTTAATTTGTCTTTCCGAGTACCAACACACAGACAGTTCAGATTACGAAAAGAAGAAAAGAAATAAACGTCTAAGTGACTGAAGTATTCACATATGTAATTCACTTTGGACCAGCGAAATATCAAGTACTTGTGAGTGACCTGTAACTGCATTTAATCTGTTTTGTGATAATATCGATATATTGTAGATATTGAAGTACCGTAGGAGCTTAATTAATGCTGGAACTGGTGTTGGGAGTAGGATTACTAAGCAAATAACGAAAGTTGGTTCCGCTTTTGTCAGTCTACAACGCATGTGACACAACCATGCCACCCAACTCTCCATTATGAAAAAGATGTGTGTCACCTAATGCGAACTATCTGAGCAAGTTTCTTGGTCAAGGTCTTCACACCCTCATGCCAAGTATCGGTTGAGCCTTCGTTGTAGTTTGTTTGACGGTTGCTAAATTTGGTCTCTCCTCACTGACTGAGGGCGATTAATGACCTTCAGTATTCGACCAAAGATCCCCTCGAGGCATTACTCCTATCTGTTAGGAACATAAGTCTAGCAATGAAGAGGTTCCTCGTCGTGTCTGAAGTGATGTGGCACTCAGACCATGATTCAGCTGTGGGGCATGAAAAAGTTACCTACAAAGTTGACCTCGACTGGAGCCCCCGGGAATGAGAATTGTCATTGGTTAGAAGAGCCGAGAGATAAGACAGAGAGTCAAAGTCAGTGACGCGAACGATATAAAGTATGTTCATTGAAATTTCGTGCTTCATAGAAGACGAGAAAAATGAAAAAGATGAGAAACAAAAGAGTACAGTGAAACAAATGAAATAATGTTCTTTTTCTCATGAAACAATTAGTCAGGTTGTGAATCTTTCCGACTAAGTCCGAACCCTGGAGGCTAGTGCTGAGATAAGCGAGGCGCGATACCTGCAACAAGCTCGCAAAGTTGGGTTGTGCTATATCGTGTCTATTCGAAATGAGAAACGATATGATCAGCAGCCCGGCAGCCGAGCGAGTAGCATACTTGCGTTCTGTCTGTGAGGGCCCGGGTCCCATCTCCAGTTTGGTCGATGGATTCGCACTGTCGATGAGATCCATCCAGGTCTAAACCGTTATCCAGTACCTCCTAGGTTTTTCTCTCACGCCTTCTTTGCTATATACACGACAAATTACCCTTTCAAATGGTTGTTTGGTAGATTTGAAGTTTGTATGTCGATTATGAAAAGTTCAGTAGCTTCGGTGGGATTCGATCCCACGCATGGACACCGCCTACGCTTTGTGCGCGCATGCTCTACCAGCTGAGCTACGAGGCCACACAGATAGCACTGATCTTTTCACATTCAAATTTACCCATCCGACTTACAACTTACATGCTAACCGGTGGATGCCACATGTCTCTGTACTCGATCAGATAGCCTCCTTTAAATGACCTTACAAAATAGAGCACAAAAAGCGATCAAACGACCTTGATGTTCACGGTCAGTACAAACCCATGATAAAACACTTCATTCGATTAGGTAATTGCTTGGGGCATAACAAACTGGCTCCCACTTGGTCATAATTGCAAGAAAGCGTTCAAAACCACTTGGTTAAATTTATTCTACCTAGAACAAAGATGAAAAAGTAGTTCATCTCTCAATTAAATCTTTTTAGCCCTTTAAGCTTGATAATAAAATTACAAATACATATATAATAATAATTAAATTAATATTAATATATTATCCACCAATAACATTTTCCCCTACTAAATCCTATCTACTGGGTTCTCAACAGGCAACCTTCAGAGGTGAGCACACATTAGCACTATCACCTGGTCCAGAATGAAACTTGTATTAGGGTGTCAACTATTCACTAACAAAACCTTACTACATCTGTCTACCGGGTACCTCAACCGAGAGCCTTCATTGGTGCTGTGAATCTGTCAACAAACATTGGATAATAGCATGGACTCTGCAGTTATCCATAATTTGACGTCTCGTATGTTTGTGATAGAGCAATAGAACATATGAACTGTTTCATGCATATGCAAAGAAGTAAATTCGGTGTTTTAGTCATCTGAATTGAACCCCGTCCACGGTGAACTTCAGTCTGTGTGATAGAATTTTGAGCAAGACGCACTCAATCCGTTCAGGTTTAGTACACACCATGGTTGCACATGCAGTGAAAGCGATCACGTGACTTAGGATGAATACGCCCCGATCGATAAACACATGGTCAATCCAGCGTTGATTCGTTCTTGTACATCTGATTGGTTGGTCAACTGTTTGGACCGTTCGTCGAACGATCCAAACCCAGACGAGGACAATATGAACCACGAATATGTGATTGTGTCAACGGGTACCGATTAGGATAGGAGTGGATGCCAGAACAATGCAGAATGGATAGTTCTTGCTTATTAACTGAGGCACGTTTGACATCGCAAATAGCAGAAGTGCACAGTGAAACCATCTAAACTAATAAGAATTTCGAAGTGTTTTTACCACATTTAGATTAATCGATTTGATTACTCACATACACCATGCACTGCTGATGGTATTCGAACATTTTAGGCAAAAATTGATTCCCAATAGATTTTGTTATTAGGGGTCAGTTTGATGATAGCAGGTATTAACTCTCTGATGTCAACAATTCATGGTAGAATGATGCACGAGAACTCACAAAACGGGTTTACCAATGTACAGTACTGAGATAGTAAGGCAGTAGAAATAACAGACCAAATAACCGTCAATACAACGGGGCTAAGCTAGACGTTATGCGGAAAGCGAGAACAGAGATACCCACATTGTTGATAACTAACGAGAAAACTTGACCGATCAAGAAAAAAATTGGAGATTAATGAAAGATTGAGAGTGTCTTGTGTACGTGTGTGTATGCGTGGATCAGAGGAATGTGTGGACAGTTGTCCGGGTCAGATGTGAACAGTTTGTTCGTTCTACATTATCCTTCCGCTCTCACCCACATCCACATATGGCCAGACTCCCCTCTGACCCGATTTGTGACCTGATTTGTCATTTTTCAACCTAGGCCGGGATCGTCTGAGCACCGGTTTGTTTGATACTCCTGTTGTCCTGCGGTATGATGCCCCTCCTCTCCCGGTTGTGCTGATAGTCTGATGATTTGACGTGGCTTCGATTCCTACCGGTGTTGGGCTGGGCAAGCGCCAAGTGACACTGAATCCATCTATAATCAATCTATGTGTCAGACCGGCAGGGAGAACAACAAAACACGTTGCACTGTTCAAGTGTTAGCGTCAAAAGGTACAAAGTATCCGCTGGTGTAGATTTACGACGCAGTAACACTGTCCACCTGTGAACGTTCCATTGATGATCTTGAAAACCAGGCGAACGAATTGTCATTGTCATAGAAGAAAGCACGAACTTTGGAAAAAAATTTAAATGTATCCGTTTGTTCGAACTATTTTACCTAGCGGATTTCAGATAACAATCACCTTATATAAGGATTGAGAAAAAGTAGCATTGGTGAGACTCAAACCCACACAGAGACGACACAACCTGCTCTTTTGTACCGTGCACGCACTGTATGTTTAGTTTTACCTCCTTCCCTCTGTTTGAAGTCTTTATGGATGTCTCCAGCTATTTTTTTTGTTTCAGATTTCCCTCAATTAGAAATTTTCTGGCTGGCAACTGTAAAACTTCCGATTACACTATCTTTTCTCTCTACGATATAACCGTAGAAGTATACCTACAAACCCGAATAACTGTACACAAAAATTGATGGGACGCATCGATTCTGCTCCAGATATCTCCCTTTCAATGTAATTAAATTGGAAAATAAGAGAAGAAATGTACTGGATAAATCATTCTTCATGATTTGTGATAATCAAATACAGCCTTCTCATTTTCTCCATCTGTATCTGAAACTGGTATGGATTATGAATCACTCGTCAAGTGAAAATCTAAGACCATAATTTGGTCCAACAGGTTTTTCTACTAATTCTGTGCACACACGAGGGGGATAACGCATTCAAATTTTACCACAACTGAAGCATCGAACGATTAAGGTCGCAGCCAAAGATATTGACCAAACTCGTGCAACATCCTGATTTTCATCACATTTGTTCCTCTCAATGCTTTGTTTTTCCAGCCTCATTCACGGGATTAATTATGATATTGCCCCACATCAGACGCAACATATCTGATATAATACCCACTTATGTCACTGATTCTGTTAGCCATATGCCATTAAAATGTACAATTTCGCGATTTTGACGACGGTTGCTGGCGTATCAGTTGTAAGATAACAAAAGCACAATAGAGAATGTAACTTTTATTCATTTATTAAAATGACTCATAGACTTTATACAGGTATTGTGCTTTCATCTAATTCATGTTCCATTTGCCCTCCTTCATTTTTGAGCACTCCAGGCAGTCGCTTTAGCGTGGAATCCACCAAGTTAACTGCCAAACACTGGCGACGGATGGCAAGGTAGGTAACTTATTCCTGTTTCGGACAGAAGGAAATGTTTTCGATTAACTTAAAATCCCAGCAGCTGCGCGGTAATAGAACGAATTCGACATAGAACTTGACCCCTCTGGAAACTGCATAAACGTGAAAAAATAATATTTATTTAGGTCTAACCGTTTTCTGTCACCAACCTCAAGCGAGCTGATATACCAAACTTCATTTGTAAAAAGTATGACTTCCACGAATACATGTTGGGAGTGACAGTTATCAAAAACCTCCCTTTCCAATCGAAAGCGTTGGGGGAAAAACAGCTAATCAGCCCGGACTATCCTCCAGATCGGTTTTGTGCAACTCTTCTCTGCTGCGATTAAATGCAGTCATCATCTTACTTTGATGTGGGTGGTTTTCTCCCTCTCGATTTATGTCTTGATGGAGAAATTTCGTTGAATATGTTATAAATTGGACTTATGTTCAAATTGAAGCACTTCCACAAGACACCAACTGAATCATCAAATTTATGTGCCTCTTGATTAAGTTGCCCTTCGGCTTCAATTGTATGCCAAAACCTTTTGGAAGTTTCATCCGGTTTGGGCATGGTGACACTCCAGGACGCTTATTCAACGAGCCGCACACCTCAAGGTCAACTTTCGAAGATCACCTTGTGTGTTTCTTGGACTGTGTTTTCAGTTCTTCCAGTATTGTAGATAATGCGTGAGTTGTTTGTAGCCAAATAATTTATCGATTTAATTAAGCTAGAATATTTTCATTAATTTGTTTATTTACTGTGCACTGAATGAAGAGATAAGCAATTTACAATACATGTGCTGAACTTAATAGACAATCTCATGGGACAGGAATCATCTTTAAAAAAATGAATTCCCATGCTGCTTTGCCTAAAATATTTTCAAAATCAGAGCTGTAACTTTGAACTACTGCAAATTTTATCGCGACACTCAAAGTCGAGCAAATTTAAACGGTAACAGAAGAGAACTAACACCAAAGATGTTGGAGATAAAGTCAGGAACGAATACACTTTACTCATAGCCATCTATATATAAGTATGATATTGCAAGCTGAAATGGATTTCCAAAATTAGGGTGATGTTGCACTAGTTTGGTCAACACCTGTACATCGAGTCGGAATTCTCACCCTCTCAAAGCTGAACCTGTAGATTATTTTTCCTAATAGAGTGAAAAATTTTGTGTAATTAATACGCACCAGCCCCGATAATCACATCGTATTAAAGATTTTGAATTGCAACACTATCTAATGATGCCTGCTGAGGACGTCGTACAGTTACCTAGACTACTGGTAATAAGTGATCAACTTTCGAACTTCTAGAACGCATATTGGGGCGGTGGTTGTCAAGTGGTTAGATCACTAAATTGTGATCCGGAAGTCCCGGATTCGAACCGCTCCAGTGCCACCCATCTCTATTTCTGTAGTTCCCCAGGTAGCCGAACCCCTCTTCCTGAGTGTTGGCTGTATACTTTCATATTCAATAAATAAAAAAGGAATTAAAAAGGCATTCACTCATATCTGCAAGTAACTATTATTTATTTTGAGGTAATCGAGGGTACAAGATAACTGGTTACCGAAAGCAGGATCTATTTTTGCCTGCATTCATCGGAATTCACTTAATTCGGTTGAATGCATTTACTTTATTGATTTATTTTATCACTGTTTGCTTCGATCGAATCACTTTTAGTTCAAAATAATACCACAGACATAAAGCGGAACTTTTAAATTTTGATCTGACACATGACCGATGAACCTATGAGACTTTAGTCTCCATTCTGAGAAAACAAAGCCTCTGGTCATTTTTGTTCGCTCCTCATCCTCATTGAAATTTAACCAGATATCACGTATTCAACATGTGACGAATAAGCGAACTCTCAAATGATGCAAAGTCAGCAGACCACTCTGTACAGCGCCTGTTGCCTGCAACAGACCAGACCCAGTGTTGCTCATCAGCCATACAGCGCAAGAGTAGAGGTTTCGGTTTCCAGCCTGAGTTCGAATCCCGATAGTATACAGACGCCGAGGAGGGAACTAATTGTCCAGTGTTCTCTTAGTAGGACATCATGAAAAAATCTCTGCACTGTATTCATTTATTTTGGAGCAGTTGTTTCTTAAATTTAGTGTGGGCGAACCTGATAGTCAGCCACTCGTACAGTGCATAAGTTTCAAATTCATGTCGTTCGATTTGTGTATCGCATAAATAATTAGGAGGTTACTTCTGCATCGTGTAAGCATTTCCTTCTTGTTTCCACCAATTATTTATTCCTTATTATGGATTAAAAATGCCTAATTTGTTCTGAAATCTCTGATCGTTCTGGTGGTGTTTGGAAAGCCCCACTTCCGGTTTCGGTTCCACGTGGAACTGAAAGGCAAGATTAGAAACAGTGTACCTATCGTTCTCAGTAGTTGACAGGTCGAGTGAAGTAAGCAATGCTTTCCTCAACATTTTTTTCTCTCACTCGGTGTAAATAGGAAACCACATGGCCGTAATCGAAGCGTCGACTTGGTTCTGAATCACAGAAGCTCCGATGCATGCATTTCAGAGAATAAGCCGACAGACAGCCCGCAATGCAGACACACTGTGCCAGACTCACTGACATCTTTCGGTTGTGATTCTGCTGTATCACAGCTGTCTGACACGAGTGATTCTCATTTTTTCAACTCACCCACACAGACAATAATAGTGCAAATAAGCTTGTCAATCCCGCTTCACACACCTGAGCACAAACGAATGTGCAACGGATGGGGATCACTGATACAATAGGTTCCTTAAAGAAATGGATTGTAGGTAAACCATCTACATGCATCGATGCGGACAACATACATTTTCAGGGAAAGAGAGCTCCAGCTTATGATGTTGCGTGAGAAGAAACTCCTAAAATAAGCACATTTTTGAACACCAAATTGTAAACTGTTCTGTGATATACTTCTAAAGCAGTAAGTATGCTTAGAGCTCTAAAAACTTATTCGGTACAAGATACAATTTAGTCAGCAATAAGGGCCATTTGTTAAGATCTATGTGGTGATCAAATATGGTGAATAACTCAACAAATGATTTTCTGCCAAACTCCTAAAGTAGCATTAAACATTCAACAATGTAAGTAAGCACAATCCAATATTCTGTCTGGCATAAAAAATGGCAAGAAAACCATTTATTTTCTTGCTGACTGCCTGGTCTACTTTTTTATTACACACATTTGTGTGGTGAACAGCAAACCTCATAGTCACGAAGACCTGCTACTCCGTTATGGAAACCAGTAACCTAAGCCCCGGGACTGGGACTGGCGAACCACATAAGGCCCCGCTAGGTTAGACGTAGTATTGAACCGGACGAAAGCAAAGCTATCTATCACCAGATTTTGGTTGCCAGCTTTGAGTTCGTAATCTACCGTGCTAATTCAACAATATGGAGCAACTAACCACTATCACTGCGATTAGAGTAATCATTGTATCTAAAGGAACTCTTTATAGAAATGACCATTGCGAACCTTTAGTACTCACAAATTCATCCGCATAACATCCTCTAAATACTGAAGAAACCCGTGAGATCTCGAGCTACTCAAGTACTCTTAATTACTCCATTCATCGCAGCTGGAATTTCTATTGTGTTGCTTCTCTGAACTGTAGATATACTCACTCAAATTCCTTATTTTGCCTCCCTCCCCTCACTGTTCATGTTACCACAAGGGAAAATGTGCACCTGAGCAGACAGAAAGCTGTCTCTTCACGCAGTCATCTGGTTCCGATAAGCGTAGCATCCCTACGCTGGTGGATTGTTGCATCAGTTTCCCTCATCTGTGGCTCTCAACCATCACATCTCTTCAAACTTCTCGACAGTCGAATTTAACCAGTTTTAAAATGACGCAGTTCTCGAAGTCTCGGTGCGGTGGCGTGTAGCTTATGCAGAGAATTGCTCCTCAGTAGGATGAAAAGATCTATGGATGGATTTCAAGGTGTACCTGGTTAACCGGTCGAGAACATCCGTCCGTTTGTAAGTGTACATAATACACAAAAAGGAAACTTGTTCCTATAAACCTAACAGCATGACTAACGACGAGGTTTGCAATAGCCTTCGTGAGGCAGTGAGCGGGTGCTCTACCGCAGTAGAAGTATACTTCACTAACGTTTAGCACAGCTTTTGAAACATTTAGATAGTCTATAATATCCTAACATCAATGATTAGGTAAAACAGCTGATGCTTGTTAAAAATGGAGGGCCTACAAAATGTCTTTATTATAGAACCAAATGACTTTTCATCCCGCGGGTTTAGAAACACCATCTGACGGTCTGGACGGTCTGCTCGAAACTGTCTGCCCTCGGGGAGTTTCAATGATGCACTCGCTTCGGATCAGAACATTGTGTTTGCTCGATATGGGTGACCACTCATCGAAAGTACACTCTCGAAAAGGACTGCTGCAGTATGTACTTGAGGAATAAGTTGTGGTACTCTACGGGGAAGAAACTGATAGACAAAGGAATAAAGTTAAAGCCTTGACGAACAAAGATACTCTTTTATGAATCAATTTAAATAAGATTGAAAGATAAATGAATAAATATACCATACTAAGATGATCCCGAAAACCATAAACTAAAGAGGCTTGATAAGATACGTGAATTTCCTGAATTTCACCGATGTTATGCTTCAGTTAATCTGAAAAAAATTTGAAATTGAATCTGTCTAGTCCTTCCTCTTGAATAAAAAACGTAACCCATCGGGAAAGGATAAAAATGAAAGCTGTACAGTCACCAGTAAAGTAATACTGGTTCTCATTCCCGTCCTGTAGAATATTCAAATTTTCTGATAATAATTTAATAGGAAAATCTGAAAAATACTACTAGTTTGCCAGTAGTAGTAATCCAAGTTGCCCCATGACGATAGGAAACGTGGTACACAGGTCACATAAAGTCTTGTGATACGGGTAGCACAAAAATTAACCAAACCATTGATATCTTCTTCTAACTTGGAAGACACACTGTGCTCTGGTTTTTATTATGTTCCTCTAGTAGTTCATTTAGTGATAAGTGTGTATTCGCCAACCACACCACTTCTCGTGGTTGAGTGCCTACCATACCAGAGTCAATCTGATAAGGGGATGGCAGGTACAGTTACCCCATTCTCGAGCGGATTTGCACGTGATTTGATACTTGAAATCTTAAAGCCAATATCCAATGCAATATCACCCGATTTCGATTTGACGTGCAAAGACAGAGCGTAACAAATTGTGAATGAAGCCTGATAAGACAGTCAGAAAATAGTTCAACGAAAATATAAACAAGAATCAATACACAAGAGCAACCTTAAAAGAGAAAACAGTACAGGATTCTTTAGTTTCCATGTTGATGTTATAAACAAAAGCCGGGAAAAACCCGTTTAAGCTTAAATCTCACTGATTAGTTATGAGAACGGATGGATTATCTCCTAATACAGGGTGTTGCTGACCACATATAATTTCAATAGGATAGTCAAGTCATGAAATAGAACTCAGTCAAAACTGTCCAAAGCCAAAATTAGAGGGGAATTGGAAGCTTCCAGTGACAGTGACTTGAATTGCTTGACTGACGAAACCTGACTCAAGCAACTCTCAACTAACAGACCCGTAAACCAACAGCTCTAAATCGAAGTACCGATCTGACCAGATAGATCGATCGGTGCACGTAGACCACAGGGTTACAGCAAAAAGTACACCTATAAGTATCCCTCACCAGTCCAATGATTTTCTGGCACAAAACGGATGATTTTACATGTATCTGCATCTGTGAACTGTTTACCAGCTGTCTATTTGTCATTCGATCCTTCTTTCTCTCACTACATCATATTCGAAAACTCAAGGTTATACACTTAAACATGGTTTTCGCCTGTTGATAAGTTTCACAATATCAGATCCAAATTTGGAACGGATGTTATTGAAGTAATTGTGCGTCATGCTCATGGTCTTCGCCCCTTGCCAAAATCTATTGTTCGGCAAGGTTTCCCAGAAGAGGCGAATGAACCAAACACTGGCCACCAGCTCATCTAGAACATCGCTGTTGTCTGGCAGTCCGCGCTTGGTTGCGCAAAGGCTACAGTGCATCTTCGAACAAGGCCTACTCTGGACCGGGCGACGGAGTAGTACAACGGCCCACAAAGCCAGAAATGATGAACTCTTCGACTTTCATGTGCATTCAGTTTACCACTTCCGTAACTACAGATAAACACTCTACACCGTACACACACTCATGTCCCCCCGGCCCTTCCCAATCCCACCTTCATCCTCTTAACCCACCCCTTCTCTCGGGTTCTTCAGACTATCGTGCTAACAGTAGCGCCTCAGATGGAAACCCTGCCGCTGTTTTCCCGTGTCCTGCTTTGACAGCCGTCCAAGTTTTACCGAATGCTCCACCAGTTGAAGCCTTTCTTCACTCTCGATGCCCATTCAAACTAGCCACATTTAATGTGCATAGTCTTATGCGTATAGGACAGCAGGCCGGTTTAGCTCGTACGCTCGAGACCCTAGCCATCGATGTGTGTTATATCCAAGAGACTCGCATTCAAGACTCCAGCTCCATTAGCCGATTGACGTCCCCATCGAACCCATCAGTGAAGTTTCACTTACGCCTATCTGGGGACCCTGAGGCTGCGGCTTCCGGTCTTGCCGGCATTGGTGTGGCTCTCAGTGAGACAGCTGAAGCCGCGCTTCTGGACTCGATCCCATTCGACAGTAGGTTGTGCGTAGTGAGACTTAGAGGTGCGTGCAAAGTAAACATCCGTCGCCCCGATAGACGAAATCTGTTTATCATGTCGGCGTACGCCTCAACGGACTACAGCCCAGATGCAGTCAAAGATGAATTTTATTGTAACCTACACGACCTCTTACGTAATGCGAGTCGGGCTGATATCGTGATTTTAGCAGGAGACATGAATGCTAAAGTAGGCCCACTGACTTCGAGTGAGGCGCATTTGGGTGATCCTTTCGGACTAGATTCCTGTCGCTCGAAAAATCGGGAACGGTTGTTGGCTCTTTGTTCCGACCACCGCCTATTCCTCGCCAGTACGAACTTTAGACGATCCAACTGCTGGTACGCCCCTTGGCGTCCGCCCTCCTCGAGTCAGATACGGACGCAGATCGACCACATCGCTATAAGCTACAAATGGCGGGGTTG
>UZAN01040554.1:14264-31343 GCA_900618425.1 Echinostoma caproni
GTTGAAAAAATTTATATTTTACAAATTTACATATTGCAAAGCTTGACTAATCAATGAGAAGGTGTGACGATCGTATGCCGCGCAGTTGACTGTAGTAACGGTATCAAATGCCGCATCACATAGTGATTGGAGTAGGTTTAAACGATGTGCCCGTATCGTCAAATCATTTGGTACATCTCGCATGGCTTCAGTGTTTTCAGTGAACCAGTTTTTAATATACTAAATGATAAGGGAATTAAAAGAATAAAATCTCTCACCTGTTTGAATTTACTGAAGACCTCTTCCAATGGATTGAAAAATGGACTATATGGTGGGAGAAATCGGACATGGTGGTTGGCATTTAACTGCGCATCCAAAGCTCTCCGATGAACGGGCGCATTGTTAGAGATAAAAACTACTGGGACACCCGGTTGCTCAGCAGCGATTAGTGTAGAGCAGATTGATAGGAACCCATTGAAAACATGACAACGGATCTGGTTCAAATCGTGAATTCCCACAGACTTCTCAAACTACATACGGCATAATTCATGCTTCAGCCAACAGCCACAATCCTCTAACCTTGACCAGCATTCCTTTAGCCATCATGAATAAAGAACATCATTCAAGAAAGACACATTTGAGATTTTTATTCACAGGGGTGGTGCATCTCTGATTTTTTCTGCAGTCTCGTCATGCGGCATTTGATTCGTCGGTATTGGGGCTATAAAAGCTCACCAAGATAGGTGATCGTTATATTTGTTGTACCTTGTATACCATTGCACTCATCTGCAATATGGAGAACGTTAAGTCGGATGGACAGAATATTTTAGGATAAGGCTGCCTAACTCTATCGCGGAGATTGGACGAGTTAAGTTTTCCCCGGATCCGGGAATCTAAATTTAGAGAAAATCGCCACTTCTAGTACACTTCAAACACATTCAATTGGTGATCTACTGTCATGGGAAATTGTTATTACCTGATACAACCTGTACGCAAGGAACATCAATAAATTGTATTTTGTATGTCGATGGTGTAAAGTTCAGTAGCCACGGTGGGATTCAAACCCACGCATGAACGCCGCATACTCTTTGTACACGCACGCTCTACCAGCTGAGCTACGAGGCCACCGAGGCTACTGAACTTTTCACAATCGACATACAAACTTCAAATTTGCCTAAGAAAATTCGAACAAAAATTGTGTTTCATTTTAATTCCGATTCCTTTTTTGTCATCACTTTCTCCTCCGTAAGAGTTTCAGTTTCATTTTATACCACCTTTATCCATGCACGTTTGTGCGCTCGTTTTGGTTGCTGTGTTTTTAGTCCGCATTTAAATAAATTAGTAATGGAAAGGCAGAAAAGTTGAAATTAAAATGGAAGCAAAGATGGAGAATTTTAGTGGAAATTGTTGAAATGAACGAATTCAACTGTGTCACACTGAGTCTTATCACTCAGTCTCTTTAACCGTTGATTTCAACGATCCCTAGCTCCCAATCCAGAGAGACCATTCTCCTGGTGAGAGTTTTCATACCTTTATGCCAGGTTTTATTTTGACCACTCTTGGCTTTTCTTCACCCACTGCCTACCTCGGCTAACATTGTGCACTGTGGCAGCCTATTAGTTGACAAGTTTAACACATGCCACAACCAACATAATGTGTGGAGGTCGACCACCTGCTGCAGTGGGCTACCGCGGTTACTTAAATTTCTACTCCCAGCCTCAGCATTGCCGGTCCGGTTTTGCTATCAAATTCCTGCAATGATGCGTAGACAGAGGTGTTCAAACAACGACAGTCCATCTTGATCCTGTTTCCCTAATGGTCAAGTTTCTACGCTGTTTAACAGAACTGGCTGAACAACTGCAGCATACACTAGACCCTCCAGGGACGCCATAGATGTATCAAGTTGGCAAAAGCCAACCGAATCTTCTATATGCTAGCTGGTAATTTATCCGCTATGAAACCACCTAGTGAGATATGGTTGCCCAAATAATAAAACTTGTCCACTTGATCTATTATTTCCCCGGTAAGAGTGAGGCTGGGTGCTAGACCAACCCTGTCTTGTAGCAACATTTTACACTTCGAAGGTGCTGAGTGCATACTGAACGCTGGTACTCAAACTATCCAGGAAAGTTTGCAACTTAGCCGTATCTTTAGTTAGCGGTACGACGTCGTCTACATACTCCAGATCAGGTGGTCTACCATCTGGAAGCAAATCCACGCCACTATCCTCGAGGTGTAGTTGGATATAGAGAAAAATCTTTTCACGTTTTTCCTCATCTAGTCAAATGTGCGCCACCTGATGAAAATTCAGAAGAAGGAGAACCATGTACGTAATCTCAACTACATCTGTCTTCTCCTCTTATACTGAATCACTGGATTGGTTGATACGCCAGAGTTTATCCTCAAAACACGAAACGTTATCCTTTGGCCTTTACCCACATTTTTCACCTATCAGGGCAAATCATTTTTTTTGTTACACATTGCTTTATGATGAACACCCACAAGGGCCAACTTCATAAACACGAGTACTGGCTGTTCGCTCATGGGGTCTAAACCCCGGGTTCGAACGATACAAGGCACCAATAGCGGAGGCGTGTTGCTGACCCGAGCAACCACGAACTTTCCTATGTTCGAAATACAGTGATCTATGATCGATGTTATAAAGCCGTCAGGTTATTGATTGCAATGCATTTTGTCGTATATCATTCTCCTCTTTTGGTTTGAGAAATATATTTAGTATTAGGACAACTACAATAATGTTATTTTGTCAAAAATACAAGTGATTAGTATTTCTTGATAAGGGTATATGAAACTAGATAAGAAATGGGTCCGGAAAATTCGTTTCAACAGTGAACAGGCAAGGCTCAATAGCTTGTTATATTATACCAAAAACCTGACACACTGAAGATCACGCAGTGATTTAACCACCATCATATAGAGTACTGTGGAATGGGGAATACCTATAGTCACAACGAGTTGTGATTTACCTATGCTAATCGGCAATCTGAGCCATGTGGATTAAACTCGTGGGTTTCATCTAACCCCAATGGGATATTCATAGTACTGAACCGCACAGTGACGTCTTCTTTGATCATCATAAACATAAACCTTAGTTCTGAAGTTGAGTTGCGAGAGATCCGTTGAAAAATTTATGTGCTTCATGCAAACGAAATCCACCGAAAATGAATGGCTTCCGGCAGTTTCTTGTGTAACTTTTCGGTAATTTAATCTGATTGTTGTTAGAACATTCATATTTTTCAAGTCGACACTCAGTAACACGGGACAGGAACAACGTCGGCTATCAGTTAATAAGTCCAGTGATAGATTTTAATGTGATATTTATTGTTCGGTTCAAACGAACATCATCTAAGATATCCTGTTATCCACTGCCAAACAGCCATGGCTGAAAACAATCCTGATATTCAAGTGAAGTTCACCTGCCTAATATTCTGAATATACGCTGTGAAATGGCTAGACTACCCATTACTACTAGTTCGAAAATCTCCGTCTCTGTAGTAGTTCAGCGTTCTAGCTCTTTTTCAAGTTGACGTAATTCTGATATTTTCCGATTCCCGCGAAAGAGAAACATACTCTAGACTACATTAATAGGCTCTGTTTGTGCGACTCTAAAGATAGAAGGAACTGACACTCCAACTTCATAATTGACTATTCCCTTTCGCGTCTCACCTTCATAATGCAGATCAGGATCATACCGGGACAGAGGATGAGAGCGACGTAGACAGAGGAAGTGGTGTTCGACGCTCAAGCGATATCAATGAATCTGGGACGATGAAGCGTGCATATGAAGCCATCGAGAGGTGAGTTTAGTAAAACCAGCAGGTTACTTTACTCTCCGACTGGAAATCCGCCAGTAAAATATTTTTAAACAAGCTAAATGATCACTGATTTGAGAAACTAGCAAACGGATAACGAACACACTAAGATGGACGTATATTTTTTAGGCATAACCAGTGTTACTTGATACGAAAAAATGAGAACACTGTTAAACTAGTTCTTCCTGGTCCAGAATTATCAACAGTACTTATCCGACTAATCATAAGGATTCATACTGGAACACTAAGGCTTTTTAATCCAGTGGACTAGACATTGAGCCTATTCAGGTTGGATTTCAGAAGCTCTCCACCCGTCAAAACCACATGAAAATGTGACTGATTATGAAAGAACTGCGTCTTAGTCAGTGATTGATTCTGTCCAGCGTTATCCATTCTTACTGATTCCTGGTGAAGAGAAAACAGCGACACGTTGACTGTGATTGACGAACACACTTTCATTAGTGCTCGAGATTCCATTAACCATTCCATGTATCAACTTAGTATTTGGAATCTCACTGATGCATTACAAGTCCCAAAACCTTATTTGTATTAGCGAATTGTTCATACTGAAGTAGGTCGTTCGGCAAGGAATGCATGTTTTTTTTCTTAATAACGTATCCTCGGCGAGTCGGATGATATCAGGACTAAAAGTTGGAATTCTCGTGGAAAAGACGTGATTAATGGAATATCGAATTCTCTTGATCCATTGACACCAAGATAACTGATCTCATCTTGCGTTGAAAATTAAAGAAGTGGTCTAATATAAAAATGAAAAAAATGTCAATGACAAGCCAAAGAAATTGTAAGAGATATTGGCAAACCTGTGTTACATGTGCATTATTTGCGTGTCGATCAAATAATTCAATTATACAGACCTACGGTATTTATGTACGTGTTATGATATTCATAGCCGGCAATCTGCTGTCTTTAACAATCCCCTATCATAAGCATTATTTTACACCGTTCTTGTTCAATACAGTGTACAGGAAGAAAATCAACGTCGAGGATCGGAGGCGAAGATGCGTCGATTACAGAAGTCCATCTCTATTAGATCAGCGGGTCATTCTGAATCGGCCGAAGACCGTGAACAGGTTCTCGATGACGATCATCACGACAAGCATGAAGAAGATTCACCACAAGAGGAACGTCGAATGCTGCGTGCGATTGGCACTGTGGATCAAGGACAATCCTTTGATGAATGGAGTCGTTTTGCGGCGGCACCTGAGGAATTTCGTAGTAGTATTGATCAGGGAAGTCTGAAGGTACACGAGGCAAAGGGTGATGAGAAAGAAGATCGGGAGGATGAAGTTGCCGTAGTAAGTGGAGATGAGCAGGAAGGTAAGCACCATCGGGATTCATCTTTGAAGACGGATATCGGTCAATCGGGAACTGAAACTCAGATGTCAAAAGCTCGCCAACGATGGCACGATGCATTCAATCGTGTATGTAATCGACTTGGCACTGTAAGTAGACGTACTTCTGAACTCATCTTCGAACTGCATGTAATCTTGACGCATAAAACTGAAAAGAAAGTTGTTCTTTTATTCTAGGGTGCATATATCCCTTATTTGAGAACTACAAACAAACCCCTAATCTGTGAAAACAAAATAAGAGTTTTATATATAACTAAATTTTTGGGAATTTCAGCAGCTTCATTGAACCCGGAATCTCACAATGAGAACGTTAGCAAACTACACACTTCATAACGGAGTAGCTGATCAGACAGGTTAATTGTTCACATACGACAAAGCATAACCCATCTTTGCCAGATCTCGTTTGTTTTCAATGTCTGCAGCGTTTGGTTTAAGTAGGAGTATGCTGGAGTATCGTTGAGATATCGGTTTCAATCCCCAGGTTATTTGACGGAATCGTACCATTAATAGGATGCAATAAGGATGAATAGATGTGTGTTGTACCATAGGTTTTCTTTGCGCGATTTCTTAGCTCTGCACATAAATAGTTTATGGTATCGACCATTCTCGTACAAATCTGTAACTCTAATGGGACTTCTGGGGATCAGAGATTTTGAACTTACGTTTCTGTTCCTCTTTGAGCGATGAAATATAATTGTTTTGTTGTGTTTTACAACAATTGTGTAATCATAATTGCGAAAACACACTTGCAATCACGCTTCTCAATGCGTTTTATCTACGATTGCTTTATTTCACATTCCCCAAATTATATAATCTTACGTTTTTTACCTTTAGGAAAGTGGACCGTTCTCTTTGGACTCGTAAGTTTCCCTTGGCATTTTCGTTCTTTTCTATTTTGAGTCCCCTTTTAGAATATATTTCCACCGTTACTGAGTCTGTCGTGGTAAATTACATGCACAATGGAAAGTCATTTCACCTGTGGTTCAGCCAGTTTTTCTACCATAAACGAAGGCAAATAAAATCGAAGCGTTTTGTATTTACAATTTTACTTTGAATCTTGGTTTAACTACCGCTCGTTCCACCCCAATACTTGCCCTACACACCCAAACCATTACGGAATCGGTTCGTATTCGTTTGTTCACATCCAACCTATGTGCACACTAGAGAATGAGGAATTCCATTCAACTACCATTGCCGAAGATTGATCGCACGAATGACGCATTGCAACCTGATTGTATGGTTCCAGTGTACGAACAGAGTGAAATATGTCTCACCATTATCCCAATCCTCCCGCCTCCAACCAATCACTGGTTACTGGCTTCATAAACCGCAACTGAATCACTGTCACCTTCGACCAACTGGGAGTTTACCCTCTTAACTTGTCAATTCCTCATATGCTATGTACATTCTAGAAGATGAATCATTGGAAACAATTGATATCCTTTGAATGTGCCTACTTAATTGACGGCGGCTGGCACCTGGAAGAGGATAAGCAGGTTTCATGGATATCCCAAACATCTGCTGTCTTTGCTTTTCGGTTTGCGGAAGAATTAGTCACATTTTGATCCAGCTTGTCTCCCCCCCCCCATTTTCGATCGCCGGAGATCGAGGTTTTCTCTATCTTTGCGTATCGTATTTAACCAGGTTTTCCACTAGCTGCCGTGCCGACAGCGCCAGTTCAGGCAGGGAGACGGTACCAACGCAGATTTCGTCTGGTTGTTATCAGATTGACGAAGTATGTGACCAAAACATTTTCGTTACCACCGCTGCATTATCATCCGCAGTCATACATGATTAATACACCAGTTGGTGATTGCTTCATTTGGAAGCTGGTCCTTCATCCTATCCCCAGAATGATTCTTAGGTACCAGTGATCGAAGAATTCTAATTACAACAAGACTGAAACGACTGTGGCTAAAACTCCTAGTGTTGTCTTTAGGCTGATTTCAGTTCTGTGCCCAAGGGACTTCTACCACTGTAGAAATGCCTTTCTTACGGCATCGACGCACACTTGTACCTCGTATATATATATTGGCCGTTTGATATTATTTTTGGAACCAAGTATATAAAGCTTTCAACGAATTCGATTGGTTCGGCGTTTAGTGGTGAAGCATCTTTTGGAAGAATTAGGACTCTCGCAAAGGTTTCGGTTTTTGGTTTCTTCACCACAATATCATCAACGAATTCTGAGTCAATGAGCCAGAAGATCGGAAAGATCTGTTTTTCCCGGTATCCCTCCATGCGGATTCGGGCAATATGGTGATGGAGTGGTAGAATCTAATGAGGTTAACAATATATATATATAATAACCAAGAATTGTCGTCTTTGGCAGTTTTGTTAAGAGCCTTTTTTATTTATTTATCTCCCGACTTTTTGATATCCATGGTCTTCCTTGATATTTTCTCAGATCCCGGGCAACAGACAGACATGCAACGTTCTACACAAGCATAGACAGTATGCCTGATATACGATTACGCAAAAAGCCGATTGCTCTCGTCAGTGATTTGGTAGGTCTTTATTTACCAAATTTTATTGTAAATTGAATTTGATCAGAAAAGATGGTTAAAGAATTATTTTATTTGTCTTTCAAATCATCAACTTGTTTGTATGAATTGAAACGGCTTTGAGGCTTTAATGCTTCGATCTTGTCTAATCCAAGGTATTCGTGATGTCAATAATCCATACGAAATGTATACAAGGTTATCCATCCAAATACGAATCTTCAGAAATTACTCAAAGTTCAACCTTCACTGTTCGTTAACTGGCTTCTTTGTCTCCCTCTCCCTCTGCGAACATGTTCGTAGTCATCACACTAATTCTACCTTGTTTCCTACATAGATGATTTCATTATCTAATCTACACTAGGCATTCCATTTGATGAAGAGTGCCAGTCATTGTCGGTAAAGTTTTGCACTGAACAAGACCACTATTATCACCAGAAAATAACTTTAATATTGCTGAGTTTGAAGAGCTGTCTGAGGCGGAAACCTTGTCTCTAGGTTCTTTTTTTGTAACATACTCTGTGCAGCTGTCACTTTTGAAATAACTACCATCTTTAAAAAGCATACGAGCAAAGCGAAACTACCCAGTTTATGTCAACTTCACCAAGTTGCACAAAATGTCGTTAGCGAACCGCATCTTGCGGCATTCTCTGGTGAGAGCATATGCCTAGGATCATGAATTTGGAATTTTGGTATCTAGTGTTCTTCCGTTATTTTCGGCTAGTGCCAATTCGAACTCTGATCTATCAAAGTCGACTACTATCCCGAATGATGTGCCTGGAAGGTATGCTATGTTTCTTGTGCACTTTCCGTCCACCAGCACTCACATATAGCTTTTTTCTGGAGGATGCTTTTTCACATGCCATTGAGCAGGTTTCGAATGATAAACTATTTATGAAAGCAAGCTCGCTAAATCCATTGAGTTAAAGTTCCGATTCAGACTTTACGTCTGCTCCAACAGGTGAACGTTTCATAGCTGACAGTTGTCTGATAGAGATAGAACAGTGATAGAAATTGGCGCCCAGTTACGCAGGTTCAAATGTAGGTACGGTTGAGGTAAGAACTCATTAACCATAGCAAGAGCCTTTCAGAAGATTCATGCAGTATTTTAGTCTGCTCTACGAAGAACAATTTGAATTTGAAAGCATTGATCCCCGCCTGGGTTAGATGAATAGTATGGAAATAGATAACTTTCATCTATTCAATCATCGATGTAACAGTATCGTTTGCTTTTTGATATTCTCTTAGTGTTTGAAAAATATCAATAATTTGCATTTGACCATGTGATTTGGGTTGCCTGCTTTTCAGTACAAATATAATTCTATGGGTAGACATGATGGTTTTATTATTAATGGACCTAGAATACATCTAATGTCGCGAAGTTATTCTATTTTACAGTTATTATATTCAAAATATGGTTCCTAAAATTCCCTTCTCATGATGGTGTTTACACCTCATCAACTTACATTTGATTTATGTTACGTTTAGTTTCTTCAGCTGAAAGCTGCTAATTTTAACCGAGAACCCCCTGCCCCGTTGTTCACCCTTTATAATGCACTTTTAATTTCGCTTTTCACTTGATCACCGGGCGAGTCTCACAAACTGTTTTCGACATCCCTTTAAACAGGTCATTCAGGTGAGTTCTTTTGTGTATGTTCAAATTAGTATGAAGATCGCATTGCTTCCTATTCAATCTCACCCATTCTGGATTATACACAACTGTGCAGACTACCTATATAGGAAGCGATCTAGAATCTGTGTCAGCTATCACACGAATACGTTTCTGAATCCTACCCCTGCGGCATTATCTTTAACTGAGCGATAGGGCTCTTGTTTTTCAATGCATTCATCTTTCCTGACCTTTGCTCACGACAGCAAGTCAACTGAATGGCTTTTGTTTTCCTCTACAAGCGGTCAGCCGAACAATCCCCTTCGCATGAGGACGTCGAGGTCATTTGAAAGTACCACCTGCCATTTATAAGCTTACGTTTATCCATTTGTAATCCTTTGTCCTAAAACATCTTGCGCTTGATCGTGCCTTGTCGAGTGTGACAGCTAAATGCACAAGCGAAGAATAACAGAAGTTGCGTAAAAATTATCTATCAACACAAATATGGCCATGGGTTTTATGCTTTAACGAATGTTTCTATTGTATCTGAACCAACGATTATCTATTCATTGATTTGTGTACACATGTATGTCTTCCAGAAGATATTGAACGGAATGAGTTGGTTGTTTGCTTGCTTTTTGAACTCGCTGGTCAGAGGATTTGAAAACACCAGACAGTTTGTCGGTAAGAATCAACGTTAAAACGAGTACTTGCAACACGCGATACCAAGAGGGAGGTATATGTTGACGGAGCTTTCTGTAAAGTACACCTCCATAATTGATTGAGCAAAATGCGTCCGTAAAAACCATTGGTCTTGAAAAGCGGTATTTTGCATCTGAATTAGTGAACATTTATTAAACTTTATCTCCGTGGTTACTTCCACGGTTTTTCTCCATGTGAGTTTCATCGTGTTTACTGTTTTGCAGAAATAGCAGTTATGACAACTTAGGTTACTGGGTATACCGGTTGATAAATTTATATTTGATTAATCGCATTTTTGAATATCTGTTCTCAAAAGAATCGTCCACGCCCATCCTCTCCTTTGCATGTTGTTATTTGTTGAATGCGTATTTTTCATTATTCTATTGTGTAGACCATGGCCGTGCAGAAGCGAAATATGGGTACAGCTAGCGCAAATCTGATTACTCGGCAGTCCATTAACGACGAAGAGCTGGTAAGCGCCTGTCTGATCACTCATTCATTATCCGTTCTGTCTATTTCCAATTCTTTCTCTGATTTTATCTGTCCGACTCTCTATTTATCTCTGCGCGTCGAATTCCTTAATTATCCGGAATAGAAGAACAATAACCATGCAGGACAGTGTTCAATGCTTTGTTAGACCCAAGCGGCCATGCGCAATTAGCTAATGCTCTTCAATAACCCTTTTCGGCAATCAGAAGCAATTTTGGATTGACCATTTAAGATCGGATATGAACTTTAACAAAGATGGAGATAATAAGCGAATCATAATAAACAATCAATGAATCATATCTTATATTCACTTTCCGCCCATCACATTACAGACGTTTTTTTCTTTTCACGTGTACGTATTTGATAAAGTCTTTCACATTAGTAAAAATGTGAGAATAGTATGTGTCCGTTATCTGTGTAAATCTATTTGTTTTGATTGACTGCAAGAGACCAGTTGAGGGATATCCGCTAAAAATAGTTTTAACACCTACCACTTGAGGAGCAAAACAATTCTGTTAAGGATAAAAGCAAATTGCTTCACACTACTTCAATCCAATCACACTAAGATTGAATTTAAGCGTTTTACATATGACTTCACAATGACTGTTATGATCCAACAGCTAGGATATGCACCATATTCGTGTATTGCATGAATCAGAGAATTAATGTCGAACGAAGTTTGCTTACATGCACATCTAAAGTCGTTAGTTAAACATTCAGTTGTCAAATAATCGAAACGGGATTATTCTGTTTTGCGTACTCGATCAATCTCCATTGGAAGTCTGTTCAACAAATTTCAATATGAATTTGCCCCATATTATCTTCTTTAAATTTGTCTCTTTGATCTTCACGCAGAAACAACATGTGTACAAGAAAACGTTACAAGCCCTATTGTACCCAATATCCAGCAATACGCCCCACAAATTTCAAGTATGGTCAGCTACCAGCCCGACTTACTGTTATGAGTGCGAGGGCCTGCTCTGGGGTTTGGCACGGCAAGGTTTGCGTTGTACGGAATGTGGAGTGAAGTGTCACGATAAGTGTCGTGAACTGCTCAATGCGGATTGTCTTCAAAGTAAGCCTTGTGGGTGATATTTAACATCATTCCGTTGTGTTATGTTCACTACAAGCATTGCCTTTACAAGTATGATTGATACACCTTTCGTTGTCGTTTATTTTCCCCCCTCCGTCCCTAAAGGAGCGGCGGAAAAATCATCCAAACAAGGGGCCGAGGATAAGGCACAGAGTATTATTCAGGCTATGACTGCTCTGATGCGTCAGCGGATCAGCGAAATGCCAGAAATGTTCGATCTTGTGGGTGATGTGTTTAAAGTGGACAAGAAGACACATGAACGGAATCTAACCCAAGCGCAACAGAGTATCTTAGATGGGACCAGTAAATGGTCAGCGAAAATTGCAATCACAGGCAAGTGGTTAGCTGTGACCTTGTTTACTAACCGTATATATGAAGGAGTTTTGGTTAATCACTATGATAGGTCAAATTTTACATCGCTGTTTGATTTCTGTTTCACGCTGTGCAAAGTCGGACATTGAAAATGTTTTACAGTAGCCTCAGTGTCAGAAGAAGAGAATTCGAAGATCTGATTATCAATCTTAAGTGTATTCCTTCGTCATAATCTAATATATTTGCACCAGCTTTTGCAAATAATCTACATACTTTCAAAATAGCATTTTTAGTGCACTTTGGAAAAAAGGTAACAGTTATTATGATGTGTGGTAGTGCTGGTTTTTTCAGTTAATTGAATTGGTTACTGGTGAGTTCGTTTTACTGAGATCGATTGATTGTTTTTCGAGGTGTGGTAATATTCTGTCGCACTTTGGTAACCTGGTTTCTCCACGTCCTGTAAATACCTCCATTCCCTTTCCATACCGCCCCCTGTTCACTTTAGTCAAATGTGCCCAAGGTCTGATCGGGAAAGACAAGACGGGCACCAGTGATCCGTATGTGACTGTGCAAGTGGGCAAAGTTAAGAAACGGACGAAAACCGTTCCCCAGGAACTTAACCCTGTTTGGAACGAGAAGTTCTATTTGTGAGTCGTATGCATATTTCGACATGATATTTTCACAATCGCCATGATCCTATGTCATTGAATAGCTTCCCTAATCAACAAACATATATCATAAACAAAGAATGACGTAAGCAATTGTGTGCAGATTAAAACGTTATTTACCAGTTCCATAAACAATGCCAAAGAAATTAATAGTGTGCTTTGGCATAACAATTTGGAATTCGTTGTTTACAATGGTCCGCTCGCTCATTCAACATGCAGGTATAAATGATAACCGCTGAGGGTTTTTCGTCACGCTTGTCAGTGAGGAGTTTGCTGTCTCCACCATTCACATTGAACCACAGATTTTGGTCATCCTCATAAATAATCCAAGAGTAATTCTCCTTTTAAATTTATTCTCTCTCAGAGAAAAGCAAAAAGATTGGAAAATGTATGATCCCTAACAGATTGCCTAGCAAATTCCACTAACAGTCGCCACACAATTCGGGTTTTAATATGTAAAACGATTCATGCGATTAACAATAATGACAAGGGAACCACGAAATTTTAATTAGAAAAACTCCGCGCTGAAAGCAGCGCAAATCCAAAGGAGAAACTCTATGCTATTTCAGGTCGGATCAAACACTATTTACGCATTCGCTTGTGTTTGCGGTTCCATATGCTTATCTGCGATAGCTGAACAGTCGTGTGAAACGGATTATAAGTTCAACCAGAGATTTCATTAGACCTCGTTTTCACGTCACATAAAGTAAAGGTAGCCACCATTGGATTCCCCTACTGGGTTTTGTACATACCAAGCTGTGGTTTTCTCACTTCATTTATCTCTCTAGTTCCCCCCCCTTCGGTTTTCTTCACTTTCCTTTTTCACCTTTTAGACAAGCTTTTTTACGTGACGGATTTACCTATCGTGTCCTAACTCACACACGCCCCTCACTGAAGGAATTACGCTGTATCTACTGATAAAAGTGATCTTGCAGAACAAAACAGTAGGTGTTTGTTTTAAAGACATGCTACTTCCTCATGCTGTCTCCCATTAAAATACGTCATATTTTCAGTGCTATTCTGGCATTATAAATGTGAGTGAATAAATTAGAACGAATGAAGAAACAAGGTTGTTTTTACCCATAAAGAAAGCAGTACAAGAAGGGTTATTTGAGGGAGAAACCAACATAATAATCAAAATGCGATCCTCCAGGTTTAGCACAATGGATGCAGGGAACTAACAGTTTTCATATCACTGCTCAATCAAACCGTTCACACTCGCGAGTACAAGACAATATCATTGATTAGTAATTACGTCCCCTCGAAGTGCCCATTGTTTCCGCAATGAGAACAGTTGTTCACTAGCAGCAAATAACCAAAACAACGACTAAAATTGATTAGTGCTTCATGGTTGGTAGATCAACACGGTCTCTACGGGTGGAGGTACAGCAATTCACGAGAGACAGAGTACCTCAAAGTTGTTTAATTTGCACATATACCTAAGGCCCGAAGTCTGATGTATGTGGACGAAGTTGGTTTAACCTGTAAAAAAACTCAAAGGTAACCGATGTGTAGGCAAGATTGATGTGAAATGTGTGTTTACCTTCATATTTTCCCGTAGTTCTCCATGAACTGATTTCTTTGTCCACTGTTGTCAAATTAATTTCGGGATGAGCAGTATTCATTGTTATTATAAATCACTGTGATTCAGATCACTGATGCTAATCTGGTGTTTCTTATTAGTGTGCCATTCCTTGAGAATCGGACCGTAACATTTCTGTACTTGGGTTATTTGTTTTTAATAAATTAGCAAAAATCCGTTACTCGCGTCCTTTTTACCTCTGAATGTTTTATTTCATTGTCTTTGCAGTGAATGTCACAATGCCTCTGATCGAATCAAAATACGTGTATGGTACGTTCATTTACCGTTCATAACCATCAGTCTATGACAACTTCTTAAGCGCTAAATATCGTCGTTTCGATTTTCTTCATAACCGCATTGCTTCGATGGCTTGCTCATTCTGAATTCTCAGAGTGCTGAAATCTATCGAGACAGTGAACTTTGGCAAAATCTATGTCGAACACCAGTTGATTTTGGTCTACAAACTTGGTTCTTTTCTAATTTATCATGCTCCCGTTAATCTGACAGCTTAGCAATTTATGTCCAACTTCCGTCTGCAGCATGCTCTTGGAAATTAATATCAACATGTTAGTTTAACATATGTTGGCTTATTTTGTGATAATAAAAACTTAACTTATCCCCTACGGGTTTCTTTTATGTATTCAATCTGAGGAGCCGATTCTGGTTCATTGTTTGTTAAGAAGACCAATTCGCTCGGTAAATTTCATTTGAGAACCGCTAGTCGCTGAACCTCAAACGGAAACGTACTCTATATTAGGTTAGATGTAGTTATTGAGTATTTGAGCAAATTAAGATTGTTGTGTCTTGCAATTGACGTAAAGCAAAACTATTTAAGTCCCATGAAATATCTATCGCGTTCTACGTTGTATCACACTTCTCTGTCCAATACGTTTGCTGGTACACATGCTATTTCTTTGAAGACTCATTAGAAATATATGGCGACGGTAACCTCTTTTATTTTACTATGCGAGCACTTTCTACTGTTCCGTCGATGGTGAGTCCTCTCAACCGAATTTCAGCTCTTTGTCGTCACAGCTTCTTCGTCAAAATCCAGGTTCCTTATGCTTGCTGTTTTTTGTTTCTAATCAAAAATTGTGTCATGTGAGTCTTACTTGAGTTCCGGGAAGCAATTAGGAATTAAGTGTATGGAGTTAAAATGTGTGAGTCTCAGATTTATATGTGAGAACAGATTTGGAACGGGAAGAAGTAGGACATGGCGTTGATTAGAGACGTGCGTTGCACTTGCTCATGTTTTCCGTTTTCGGTGAGCGTTATTATGCTATTTGATAAGTGATGAAGTTTGGGGTTTCGCTATATTATCGCACTATTAATTGCCCAGCCCTCTGAACTAAGATGCGTTCAATCAGGAGAGAGTTTTAGGCAATTCCATGTTTGTAATCTCTGAGGATTCCTTAATACGCAAAATAAAACATGGAATCTGTTCAAGGTTTCCTCCCTTGATGCGGTTGTCACTGATCTGCTTGTTATGGCTGCTAGCGATTTCAAATTGTGTCTACAAAATGATCGCGTTACGGAAAACTCAGAGTAATTAAATGGTCTAAAAGGGGTTTTCTGGTTGTATCAAATTCTGAAATTTCCCGATTCCAAATTTGTTTTGGTTCTTAGACCATGATGCGCATTTTCAGATTTGTTGCTAAATCTGAGTGCGTTATGCTATGTAAAACGTGTGAATTTCGCCACAATGAATAGATTCAACTAAGAAGCCAATGTTGAACTTATTGCGCATCTGTCACAATCATGGTCTCTTTTGTTTACTGTTTTTCGATCAGATTCATCTGGTAAATCATTATCCGAAACCACCGAACGGAATGACTCTGGTTGTAACTAAGAAATCCATCCGTTTTTGCACTCGTGTAAAAATCCATAGAAGGTAGGAGAATACGCAAATAAATCGACAGTACTCGAACTGTTGTTGACAGTTGCTCAGCGCGAAAATGCAGTAATGACTTATTTCCGTGAACTAATCCTCGTGTCATTTTCGAGTTGATACCGAAACAGTTATAAATAATGAATTCTTACAACAATACTCTTGCATACTACGCTTTCCTCCGATCTCTGTCGCTCGGCCATTTCAAAGGGACGAGGATTACGACTTGAAATCGAAAATTCGTCAGAAACTTACCCGTGAATCCGACGACTTCCTCGGCCAAACAATCATTGAAGTGCGCACACTAAGCGGTGAAATGGACGTCTGGTACAATTTGGGTGCGAATCAGTTCTTCCCCTGCGCTATTTGAACCAATTGAGTGACTCATTGTAGGGTTTTGTGCATGATGAGCGATTGGGGGATTTTGAGCGAAAAAATATGCACACTAGCGCCTTTATAACTCCTGAACATAGGCGCATATGCCTTTTTGAATCCAGTATATCAACTCCATGTTGTTGCAATTTAACTCACTATAGTCAAAATATCTGTTAAGCAGTTCTTCTAGTGAGACAAACAGAGGCCTGTCTGAACGTTTATTTGATTTAGTTTGTTGTCCTCAGAATTTGATGTAGTCCGAATATAACAACATTGTGCTTTACCCCGTAGGCAGTATATATAAAAAATTATAATTTTATGTCTGCATACATATATCCTCCCAATTATAGCGCACCCCATTGCATGTTCATTTTTCTAAACACCCAGATCCAAATAAATCGCGAAAAATTCACATCCTCTCAGAAAGGGTTTGATGCTGTTAACTGTTCCCTTGGGTCACAAACAACGGTCCTGATTTTCTAATGGTGGGAATTGTATCATGCATGGTATAAAATCGCCAAACAATTCTATCTTATTATCGCTCGCGATTTTACTATCCAATAATATAAGAAATATTAACATCACTTCGTTAGTCTAGAACGTTCATTCATTTCTCCAGTAAGCCTACTTTTGCTTTTGATCTTTTCACACTTGATATTTACCCTCTCCTTTCCA
>UZAN01040554.1:38752-49254 GCA_900618425.1 Echinostoma caproni
GAGATATTCGCTTGGTTCGATTGTCAAGCGTTCAAACGAGTTAACATTCCTACTGGTTAGAGTCAAAAATATGAAAATGTTGACATTGCCCAGTTATTGTTGACTTTCGGAACACTGATCTGCGAGCAGGACCAGTGGGTTCGCGAGGTAGAAATATGTCGAACGATGTTAGTCGGTTTTTCGATCGGTTCTCCAACCGCAAGCATAGGTTTTGATGTAGTTAGTTCAGATGGATCACAAGGCATTCCGTTTATACCGTATTCCTAGCTATGACTATACCTTTTCAACTTAAAGTGAATCCGTTGTAACTATAGGCCGGGTCTGGTTAAACCCAGTCCAGTCCGAATGAACTTCTCCATAAACAAGCTAAAGTACTTTTTGAGTGAGTCACCGAGCGAGGATGATTGTTTCGGAGGGGTGCGTCCTCCCCCCGCACCCGTTCCACCCGGGAACGTTATGTTCATGATCGTTGATCGAGTGTGCGTTATAGATACGAATGAACGAGGCCGGAGTTAATTAACCTCTGTCGGTCGGGTAACGAAGCGAATCACGTCAAGATGAATCGGTCATCATGCCCAGCCGTGAATGTGAGAATGATTCATTCTAAGGGTGGAGTCCGTCCAAGCCCTCAACAACCCAATGAGTAAAATTCTATTGAGGCCGAGTTTCTCTCGAATAAAACCGATTCCTTTGAATCAAATGCGATTGCTTACGTATTTCTGACATTGAAATGTACACTTGACAAGATACAATGGCAGCAATGGTGAAAGAAGTACCAGTATTTCATCTGAATAGTTAGATCAAATTTAAACCCATTCATTAGCTAACAGAAATCAAATTTTTCCTGTCATTAGTTTGCTGATTCAATCCACAATGGCAATGGCAACAATATGTTATCTGCGGTTTCTCCCTTCGCCACTCAGCTTTATCGCATAGGTTCTTATCAATATTATATTATATCATTGCTCAACCTGTCGCATCTTTTCACATACTGATTACATCTCTGCGATCATTTATAGTTTAGTGAGTGAGACAGGTAGTGATGTGAATGAGTTACAGTTATCCATGATCCCAGAAATGATGATAACTATTTATCGGGTGATCCATCGGGAATATATAGAGGTCGGTAAAATATTTTATCCACGGTTGTCTTAATATTGAATGTCGAATAAGAGAAAAGGTTCAGTGGCATCTCTACCTGTGTGGAAAACCTACAGCAACGAACCTACTTTGATACTTGACCGCAAAGCCTACTCAGGCAGTAGAATGCCTCGGACATATATGACTTATATCAGGCAAAAATATGGAACCACTGCACTATTGAGTAACCTAACCGTTGATGTATTTTTTCCATGCAGGGTGGTGTTGACGGATTCGTTCATAAGTTGGCATGGATCCCAGTGACTGAAAACGAACCTTTGTTCTATTTAAAATGTGGGCTATAATCGGACTCATATATGCGCACTTAATTGGTCGACAAATGCTTCCTCTGGAGGAAAACACTGCACTCCCTGTGCATGATAATAAAAGTCGTCCCACGGTTCCCAGTATGATATTCTCGTATTCCATATGGTCTATAATCACCTGATTGCTTTTAATATGTGTAACATTAGTAAACAAAATAATGCATCCATTGTGGCCATATGGTAATTTTCGCTATTCAAATTGTTCGGGATATTGGTTTCTTCGGACATATTGGACTGTATTTGTACATCGAATTTCGAATGAGTGCTTGTAACTTCACATGTCATAGGGCCGTACGATTTTGAGCAGGATGGCGAATTTTTCAGATTGGTGGGAGAATTGTGCGCGCTTTATGTGGGTTAGGTCCATTGTACGTTTCAGGTCGCTTAGATACCATCGGGTCAGGATTCTTCGTGATGGTTTCCTCTATGGAGTAACTTTATTTTTAGGAGGCGCATTGCTACGTGTTTGTTTTTCTCATAAGTATATATTCAACGTTTCCCAGCTCCCTGTGAGTTATTCACTGTACTGTACTCACTAAATATTAGCTCTCCATCCTCTAATTTTACTGAAATCCCCTTTATCACTGATATGGACTCCTCTACAGCTGCTTTGTGAAACACAGGAGCGCATACCATGGAAGAAGGTGAAGATTTTGATCCATTAAACTCATTTGATTCTGGTTGCTCCAAAATTCAGTACATAAGAAAAGCACAAGTATAATCAAACTCTTTTAAGAAAAAAAAGCTGTGTTATACATTTTGTACATAAACACTGTGTGCTTGCTGTATAACTGTATCTACTTTGTAGTTCCAAGTAGTGGAATCACTTCGCAGTTGACCTTTTGTTCAAAACGCTTAATAGGTTTTCCAATTTTTGATACTCTACAAATGTTCCATTGTTGTACTGGTACAGCCATATTATTCGTACAGATTTTTTATCTAATAAAATACAATAATTACAAATTTCATCGTTTTCTTTGAGTTGAGCCACGGTTGATTCTTGCGTGGTAACTGATATCATGTGATCAAAGTTTTCATCTTACCAGTGCTGTAGCAGGTCTCTGTCGGTGTTTTGCATCCACACCGTGTCGCCCTCTCCCACAGGCATTTCTCATGTTTGACTACCAAATATATGTGTACCGGCGTTCCAGCTATCATGTCAAGTTTGCTGGCCAACATAAACGCGTTCTACGCGCACACATCAGCCTCGAGCAATCAGTCGGCTTCCGAGCGGTTCAGTGCAAGCAATTTCGGGGTGAGAATGAGCCAGTTGTGTTTTTGTTCGATAATCTCAGTAGCATTACCCAAGTGTGAAATAACGATTGATCTGGTTGTTGCTACTTTCACAATTGCTGTGCATTTAGTGCTGGTGCAGTTTCCTGTGGTCCATGAACTAGTATTCGCTCATTGGCTGTCTCGTCACTGAGTTTAACATCACTTTTCTCCTTTTTCGTATGGATTGTCAATAACTCTTCATTTGATATTATTGATCGTGGTCATATTGTTTCCCTAATTCTAACAGTTTTCACTCCATTTTCACCGGTTGGTAATTTTAGAAAGAAAAATTTGTAAAGTTGCTCGACCAATTGCACAACTCATTGCGAATAAGCCTGTCCATGTATCGCGTAAGTTCGTAAATCGGTTTCCTTTGACAATTTCTTTAATTTTCTTTGAAAAAATCAAAATATGGGAAATGTTTTGAAGTTAGCTCTGCCAATAATGACTGTCAAACAACGGAAGCTTCGGGAATCCTTAACCGAAACATTGTTTCATTTTGCCTCATTTTCATAACCGACTTGTGTGGGAACATTTCGAAATTTTGATCTTCACCGAACCCATCTGCAATTACTATGACAGCGCTTTGGTTTCCAACGCGTCTTTCTTTATGTGCTTTATTGAACTATGTTTGTCTGACTCACACGTGCCGTTCGTTCTCTTGATTTCAGCTTGTCCAGAAATTTGGTTATTCGTCTTTTTCTGACCGTATCTCTCTAACAAGACATGATTAACATGATAAAATATCGTTTTTAGTCACATAAATACCCAAAGCATCACTTGGTTTATTGCGTACATTAGAATAATGTGCATCTACGTTTGTTCCTTTTCCTCGATAAATAACCTAATTACTGCTCACTTTTAGATAATGTAGTTCTTTGGGCAGAGATTGTCCAAATTATTTTTGTTTCAACATCAAGTAAGTCAAATTTTGGATCAATTCTCTCAAACAAAAATCAGAGGTTCGGTTGTGATTAAATTATTTTCGAAACTTTAACTTACATTAATCCTTTTGCTTCTTTGCTCAGTTTGTTTCAAAAGCTTATCATCCGTCCAGTGATCCGACGACTAGTGCACTTTAGTTTTACCCACCAGTCGTCCTCAAAGTGCTTCTTCAAGCCTGTTCTAATTTAGGTTATTTACGGAGAAGAAAAATTTTTATGTTCGTTGAATGACAGGATTTTAGCAATGCTTATTATACTTGAATGGCCAGGATAAACATGAGATGATTTGACAATCTAACTTCCTACAGGGTCAAAGTACCGCAGCAACAATTATCTGGGGCTTAAATGGCTTATGTTGACATTTCTCATCGTTCATCTAACCATCTATCTATTGGGATTGGCATTTCGACTTCCAAGTCACCATTTTGGTAATTGGAGTTCTTGGCATGTAAGCAAATTCGGAAGTTTTAAACCAACACTGAATGTACAAGCACCACGGACAACCAAAAATCTAAGTCCTAACCCACAGTCAAACAAATTCTCCTTTCAGTTTTCTTGAGGGGGGGGGTAGAATATACACCATGCAAAATATGTCTTATGTCATAGGGAAGACTTGGTTGGCGCCAGTCTCGAAACCATATTTGGATTTGCTGTGGTGAGATGTCATAGATCACACATATGGAGTGGACTTTCCTCTATGCACCTTTTAGAAATCGAACGTGAGTGAAACAATACATCAGCTCTCATTAAAGGCATTCAATTCCGCTACATACGAACTATTTAACTGTTTAATGCAGCCACATCCACCTCGTTGGCATCAATCTACGTGTTTGTCGTGCGTAATGTCCATTCTCGATGAATAAAATATGTCCACCGTTTCTTCTTCCTTCAAACCGTAATATTTCAAGTAGAGATTATTGTTTGGTCACATTGTTTCGGAATGCTTATTATTTCCGGGGAATGTGAACAACTACTGACGGAAAACCATCTTAAAAAATCACAGATAACGTGTTGGTAATAATAAATGCAAAAACTGATGCTCCTAAGGAGACCCGAACATTCATAAGATCTTGAGGTTATTTTTTTCGATCGAAGCTTCAAGTAGCCAAATGATTGAAGATAGTTTTACTTTAAGACTAACGATAAGCGTTTTACTTGAACCTGTCTTAGGAGTAATTGTATGCATTTCGAGTACAGTGTAACGAAATGTTATTTCCTTTTTGAATGACTATAGTAGTTCACCAAAAGGTATTTGTTAGTCTCATCATTGGATAAGGACAAAGTGGGCTGATGTTTTAGAATATGAAGAACAGTAGGATCGCCCTTGGAGAGAAAAAGAATAAAATCACGATGGCCAAGAGAAATCATTGTGTTTTTACTTGTGTGTATGGGTTACACAAAAAAAGCCTAACTTATCGAATACGAGGTGAATTTTTTTCCACAAGACCGGGGAAGATCATTAACGGAAGCTCAGAAGAAGTTGAAGTAATTCTAAAATTACGGAAAGATTATAAAGAATGAAACTTCCCAATGAAAGAGGCGAAAATGATGAATCACTCTTGAAAATTTCGATCATACCCTTTTTTCTAAATAGTGGCCTTTTTCCTATGTCGTTTTCAATACAATGCTTCCAAGTGTTTAGATAAAAGTTAATGATAACGTTTTCCTTCAAACCCACCCGTCTATTTTCACACAAATATTTATAAGCTTTAAATCAAAAACTTAACCAAAACTAAATAAATAAAAAGTTGTACTTCACTGTTTGAATTACACTTCCATATTCTCGTTCTATCAATACTTCCAACAGAATTCGTTTCCGGCTTCCCAACCGGATAAACTCCAAGACCTGAAGTCTACAGTCGATTTGCTTACTAGCATCACATTCTTTCGTATGAAAGTGAGTTTGTTTGACACGTATATTGCAACCAAGATACTGAGGAACTTTATTACTTGAGTGTTTCCGCTGGCTTAATCGATGCATCCCATCGCTACACGTGCATTAAGGTCACAAACTCTGGACACCAGGACACGCGTTTCTTTTTAATTTCAACATTATCAATCCTCTGGATAGTTTGACTTACTACTCCACATTACCACATGGTTTCGCAAATGCGGTTTATTATCATGCGTTGTTTGTTGTTGGGTAAGAACCATAATAAATAATAATAATAATAATAATAATTTTTTTCCATAGTTCACCGAATTTTTATTGATTCTAAACTTCGCATACTGATCTACGACGCGTATTAAGTTGAAGATATTTCCCATGCTCCATTTCAACAGCTCCATGCCAATACATTAAGTAAAATCACTGTCTATTGCACGTGTTCATGAATGTTCTATTTCATATGCGTTAGATGTGTTCCGACTGCCATTACAATGAAAACTGTGAGAACTAATTGTATTGGTATGATACGCGTACTTACTTTGAGCTGCAGGAAATCTTTAAGTTCCAGGTTTAATGTAATAATATATGACACAGCCTAAATGAAACTGTATTAAGTCACATTCGACTCAAGGTTACTTGTGCGTAGTGGTGTGGGATAATTGAGGGCCCAAGTAACTGTGAGTTAAATGCGAAATATCAATCCAACCTTGTAGGTTCGTTTGCGAATCAGTCCGTACCTGCATGGAAGTCCTGACTTGATGGGAGGCTTTCGATTGTAGTTTTCAATATGTCCTCTGTGTCTCCNTCCATTTGTTGCTATCGGGACAAAAATGAACTGACTATCACTGAAGACGACACCTGAACAAACATGAATTGGCAATTTGGTTCAGCCATGACATGAGCTGGTTGGCACAGGGGTAAAGCATACGCCTTCCATTCGGTGGGTCCGGAGTTCGAATCCCGGATGGGACGGTGGATATGCACGACGAATAATCTCCGATAAAAGCGAAACTCGAGTCTAGTGCTTCCGAGTGAATGGCTGAATCGATGAACTGAGGATCGTATGTAGTGGTGAAGTCCGAAGGATAGTCAGCTGAAATCGATAAACCAAGTCGCTTTATGCACCCTTTGGGTGAATTTTCAGCAATTTACGAAATTGTGCAGTGAATATTCAAAACAACTTGCGATAAACAAAATATAGTATATCAAATTCCATAATATAGTAAATGAGGGAGAAATTAGTGCAATAGTGTTTCCCTGAAAAGAGGGACAACTGGCTTACGAATAAACAATAGTCGAACAAAGTATGGAATTATCCTGTTTCGATGTGTGGAAGTACTCGCAGGAAGCTGGTGTTTGGAGCCAGTTCGGGGATCGATCATGATTTTGCGATGCAGGTAGTACCCTTGATCACGTGTCATCCTGTCAATAAAGGTATCACAAGCGTCAAAATACTTGGAAATAAAAAACAACCAAAACAGCTTTAGCAAATCGACCTTAACGGGAAAAGCGGTTGACGGATCTATAAAACAAAATGAAATCGTTTTCTTTGAGACCAAGGAGAAATATTGGGGAGCGGTGGAACCAGTGTGAAAGGATGTAGGCAATAACACTAATAACATCAATAGAACAAGACAGATTATGGGTGGTTTTGACATCAAGGTTTTAACAAACACAGATTTTGGGATGCTTTGGTTATTAGCTATAGGGTTGGGGAGAGTATATACTAATGAAAAATCCTGATGGCTGGTTTTAAAACTAATTGGAACGTCGATGCATATATTGATGGTAATTGCAGTGGATCGGGGCACATACCAATAGTGATGTCCGTTAAGGCTGTCCTGGCGAAGCCGAAAACTGCCTGAGCTATCAGAAGTGTGACCAATCACAAAACCATCAGCATAGTTGTGAGCAGTGAAGTTACTGGGAATGGGTAGATTCTGTATGCACTTATAAAAAACAAACAATATAAATAGCACCTTGAAAAACATCGGCATCAATGTTAATAGAATCACGTCGGGCTCATATTGCTTTGGGGTGATGTTGGCCAAGTAGTTAGGTCACCAAATTGTGACCCGGAAGTTCCGGATTCGAACTACTCCATCGCCGTCCATCATCCCTATTTCTGTATTACTCCAGGCAGACTTTGTATGGTCACATCCCCCTTCCTGAAAGTTAACTGTACATTTGTATATTCAATAAATTGAAGAGGAAGTAAAAAGACATAAAAACAAAGATGAATGTGTACCGTTGAATGAAGTAAACTAGGCCCTACCACAGAACTGAAACGTTCAAGATTATAGGTGTCAGACCACTCTCAGAAAAGTTAAACGAGTGGTAGGTGCACGTTTGTCTAAAACGGATGCAATATGTGCAAGGGTGTCTGGTTTGGATACATGGGACTTATAGATGAACTCTAAAGGATCATGGGATTTACATAGGGGTATCATACGGTACAGTAAAACATTTTCAAAATCTTTCAGCAAAACAGATATGCAGGCTATGGGATATTATATGACGATCCGTTTTGGGGAATTGATGTGATCCGGGCTGACCTCTAACAACCGGGGATCGCTCCGAATGACATACTGAATTGTAATCTGAACTTAGCATGAGTTTAGAAAATGATGTGCCAATCGATCAGGACCATGGGCTTTGTTGGACTTGAATCTCCTCAAGACTTGGAGAACTTCGTTCGGAGAAACAGAGTTTATTGCCTCATGCGTTGGAAATGGAGGTGAGAAGGAGCTTGTGGTAGGCACAGAATCGAATTGATGATTCGGTATCTGACCGTTCGGATAGGAATAGATGCATGGGCTGCAGGGTAGTCCACATCTCACGACAGCTGTGACTACTTAACACAACTTGAATGTACATTCCGTTCAGGCGTCTTACTTCGGCTGTATTCAGAACAGATAGCTCATGCACCATGGCTCGCCAAATACGATTTTAATATCCACCTCGTTGGTCCATAATTTCTGGGTGCCTGTTTCCATGTTTAATTTTACCTACCAAGACTCCTGTCTAGGAGTATCAAATAAAAGGGAAAGTTTTTCGTTGTTCTAAAACTTTCGACAAACTTGTATTGTTCATTCAGACAAGTGAATTGATTTTTACGATTGAGGTTGATGCAAAAGAAACCATGACTAGTTTTTCTCGAAAAAGTGGTTTATCATTCTACGTTAGCCGACTGACCTAATTCAGGAATAATCCTTATTTGCCAAATGTACTCAGTCGTATTGATACTAGTTCGAGAAAAACATTGGGAAAAACAAACATCACCAAGAACATCGATTGGTTTAGCTGAACTTCAATGTACCCCACTTTAAACTGAAAAGTTTCTCCGGTACGAATGAATGGAAACTAACTTCAGTCACCTCGCATTTCGTCCCACAAAATCTGTACCAAATTTAGGTCCAAGAATTAACCAGTCCACCGCGAGCAAGTCAAGTGGTCAAGGAATGTGCACGGGCGTGTATGCAAACCACGTACCAGTTTATCTACGAAAATGTCAATGAAGTGTATGCAAAACAGTTCCAGGTAAGACGATATTGCCAGTACAGTTAAGTACGCCGTCCATTAAGTTTTCACTTTGGTGATTCACTGAATAACTCATTGAATCAGTCAGTAAGTACATTCACAAATGTTTGAAATCTCGGCAATTTTGAATGTGATCATTTCAATCCGTTAGTTCAACTTTGAATCATTATTCATCTGTTTGGCAATGAACATCATTGTTGATTCCATGATCTATTTTTTTGAGGCGAAATCAGCAGCGTTTTCAGATTGTTAAGTCCAACTCATACCGGCTGGGTTCGTTGCTTCATTTGTCTCGTTTTGTTTGACCCCGTTATTTATGATGGACTAAAAAACATTGTTTCAGAGACTTTTCAAAACAATCTTTGCCGTTTTGCCACCGTTTGGCAGGCATTGTTCTGAAGGATTACGTTTGTTAACAAACGAAAGCAAGAAAGAACGTGAAGGAACCTTGTGATCAAATAGTTCCCATAGCGATTATTTCAGGAGTGTTGATTTGAGTGAAACTGAGCAGTCATCCAATGGTTCAGCAACTCAGATTTGCACCACTGCTCCATTTGAGGAGAAAATGAAGCAAAGTTAAGAAATAAACAATGTGCATACAAAATATCATACCGTCGGTAATGACATACTTGTATTTCAAGCATTCAAGAAGAGCGCAGAACGTCAAACATTGATAGTTTCGAAATGGTCACCATCAGATATGCCATGCGTCTGCAGTAGTAGTACGTTTGGAGGAATAAGAACAGTTAGAGTTGCAGTACCCATGGGTGACCAATACCTCACACAGAAACCAGTCAATTTTATAGGTGCAACCGAAACAACTTAGAGCCTCAAACATTGCTGGATTAGCGAGTAAGTGGGTCGTTGTCAAACAGTCATACTTAGGGCAAATGACGCAGTCAAAGGCCTGTTTAATATCCATGCTAGTTTGACGTGACTGAACCCCATGAATCGAATAACTGTCCCTACGGATCATGGATGGAATGAGTCTTGGAGGTTCGACACAAAGCTTTAATGTGTTCGGAGTGAAATGCTTCTAAAAGTAAGACAAAACCACTTGAACACAAGGTTCACATTGTTCTGCATAACCTTTCAGACCCGGTATTACCCACACTATGTATACTATAAAAATTTAAACATCAGTTTTATTCTTTCCTCCACGTTTTAGTTACCTTTGGACAAGAGTAGAATTCATTATAGCAAACTGGACTACACATCAGTGTAACTGTAACGGCACCGGACATTATCACTCCATCGAATTTGAACACCACATATGAGCATCGTTAGAGGATGTCATTCCAAACTTTAAAGTTCCTTGTTGTTTGTGCTTCGATTATCTTTACCGTGTTACATAGCTTTGGACTTTAAACCGTGGTTTGCCCCTCTGAA